>BMAC01000727.1:129402-164057 GCA_014905375.1 Phtheirospermum japonicum | reverse complement strand
AAAAAAAAGAAGGAAAAAAAAAAAGGGAAAAAGAAAAAAGGAGAAGAATAATAATACCTCCAACACAAATCACAAAAAGTGATAAAGCGTGGGTTCAAGCAAAAAGCCTAATTCAAAAAAGGCTAAGTTTAGCAAAAGAAGCAAATTCAAAAAGCTCTAAGTGTTGTGAAATAAAAGTCGGGGAAGTGAGTGAACGAAAGGGTTTCGAATGAAAGTCTGGCAAATTGGGAAAGGTGAAACGATTATAAGCTTCGGGTTTTAGAAATTAGGATTTTTGTGTGTTATTGATCAAGTTTGATCGTGTGTTAGCCACTATATCCAAATGTTCCATACCTTACCAAAGAGCCAACATTACAACCCATAATTAAGACCTCTTTCGATTCTTATTTGGTCATGTACTATGAGCAATTTTGAGCGTCCGATTTGTGAAATCTTGACGAGTGCATGCATTGTCCAAATTGAGAGTATACACGTCCCATATCAAACACTTGAGCGGATTGAGCGAACACCCTCAAAAACTCCTTTTGTGAGGAAGTCATCGATTTGGCTTGCATTTGAGATAGAGTAATACGAGCAATGCTTGACGATAGCGAGTCTATGTTGATACTTTCATCATATTTATAAGGATAAGCACAAGGATTTTTCTTCTTACATAAATTTAATTGCATGTACACTCTCGATTCTTTTCGTTGTTCGAGGACGAACAAATCGATAAGTGTGGGGTAGTTGTTTTGCATGTAATTGTTGTGTTTTTCCTAGTATTTTTAGTTATAGTTTTATGTTGATTTTAGTAGTTTTTAATAGAATTTTATTAAGTTTTTATGTGGTTTCTTTTGTTTTGTTGTTTTTCCCTTGACTTGTTAATTTTATATTTTAATGGGTTAATTGGTTCAATTACCTTGAGGTTTGGTGAAATTCTTTGGTTTTTATGTTCAAATCTCTATTTATAGGCTAAGGCATTGAGGACCAAAATTCAGGCCCAGAGAGGCTCAAAAATGCCCAAACATTCTGGAATGCTGGCCTAGCCTCGCGACCACTCGCCACGCAGCGCCAAGCGGCACCGAGGATCGCCCAGGATGCCACGCCAAGCTTCGCCCGCACTCGCGCGCGCTCGCGCCCACTCACCGCGTCTCGCCGTGCCTCGCGCCACTGGGTCAAACCTGGATCAAACTTGGTCAAACCCGGGAATTTCAAGCTTTTTTTGGCTAATTTGGCCCATTTAAACACAATTAAAATTAGTATAATTAAACTACAACTCTCATTTTGTAAAACACCTCTCATTTTCTCCCAACCCAAGCTTGGGTTTGGGATTAAAAATCCTTTCTCTAGTTTTTAAGATTTATTTTCTCTCTCTTAGGCTTTAGATTCCATTTCAAGTTTTGATGTAATTTATTTTCCTAGTTTTAGATTTACTTTCATGTTTGACCTTGGGTTTGTAAGCCTAAGAAGAATCCAAATACACCTTTGGATTGTTACTTTTGATACAATTTAATTCAAGCTTGCTACTCTTTCTTTTAATTCAAGTAAGTTTCCTTTCAATTTCATGTTTTATGCTTTATTTCCATGCTTTGTTCTTCATTTCCATGCTTGTTCTTCATGTTATGCCTTTTGTCTTAGCACCTTGAATTCATGTTAGATCTTAAGAATTAGATATGGAATCTAGATGAGTGACACATCTAGATCATAGATCGAGTCTTAGATCGTCTTGATTTCAAGTCTTTCCTATGCTTTATTTGCCATTTTATTTCCATGCATAGTTTTAGGTTAAATCTTAGATCTACACTTTGATGCTTGTTATTTTCCGTAAAGATTTAAACTTTGACGTTAATTTTCATTGTTTTTTACATTCATGCTTTCAATTTTTGCTAATTTGCATTATTTGAGTTTTTATGCATAGTTGTACCTTGTGCTTGCATGCTTGTACTTGGTGAAACATTGTATTTTCTTGCTTATTTTCATTATTACTTTGCATTTTCAATTAAGGCATCCGATGAGGCATCATACCCACTTGCATTTCAATTCCTAGTTTAGTTTAGTTAGGTTAATTGCTTTATTTTCATTTTCTTTCTATTTTCCCAAGCTTGAAACATCTTGAAACCTTCAATCGAATCGATCTCCAATAATACCGAGCCATGAACCCGTTGATTTATTTCAACAACACGAAAACTCTTCTAACAACATTCCTACAAGTAAAAGTGGTTATAGTGTCATGAAAATAGTTAGAGTAATTTCTCTAATTCATTGGAGTGTTGTGGACGATTTAGAATGATGTACTTCTCATTTGAATATGTTGCTCTATGCGTAAGATGTATTCTTGCACATCTTATTTGCTATATTTAAACCAAGCACGTATATTTGTAAATAATAAACTAGAATAAATTCAATAATCTAGAATAAAATCCGAAATTATTAATAAACCAATCAAATAAATGTCTTGTCCAAAATAAATCTAATTCAAAAATACCAAACTCCATAGTCTGAATAAAATAAGACAATAAAGCCTTCACAAATTTCTTGAAAAATAAGTAAATAGATAAAGTAGATCACTCAAAATCAGGGACATCAAGTGACTGAGCAATGTTCTTATTGCCATTTAAGTCTGCAATCGTGAGGTTGACATCAGCGTCATGATCTCCACTTTCCACATGGTGAGTCTCTTGTTCTTTAGACTCTCTATGTCTCTTATAGATGGCTGCCACCTTCTCATTTGCGCGACAGTTTTGGTACCAATGCCCAGTGTCACCACATCTATAGCATGGTTCATTCCCAACTCTCTCTCGTTTCATTGGAGAGTTCTAGTGTGGTGCCTTGGTTTTAGAACCACAAGGCCCAATGTTACCATGGCCACTTGGGCGCTACCACCATCTTTGCGCCATACATGTGGAGAGCCTCCTCGGCCCCTACCACCCCCATGGCCCCTACCTTGTGGTGCATAATCACCACTTTGAGGGGGATTAACACGTCCAATCACCTTTGCTTTGGGGTTCTTTCCACTATTCACTTGACCATAATTAGTCTCATGAATTTTCTTTGTCCCTGCAGGTCTAGCATTATTGTTCAAGAGAACCTGATCATGCCTCTCAAATACTTGGAGCATATTAATCAACTTATTAAAAGTTGTAATTATTTTGTTATCATACTCGAGCCTATACTAGTTCGCTAGTATAAGTGCCGAAGTAAGAAAAGTGGATAGAGTTTTTTGTATCATATCATCTTCCGTGATCTTCTTTCCAAAGAAGGTAAGACGTGCTTTTAAGCGCAACATGTCCTTGTTGAAGTCATTGACCCTCTTATAGTCAAGTAAGTTGATTTCATTCCACTGAACGGTCATTTCTCGAAGCAAAGTGTCATGTATGTTTCCAAAAGATCCCTTGAGGGCATCCCACGGTTCTTTGGGTGTCTTCAACTGAAGGCATCCCAGCGTAAGCTCGGGTCAATATGACGTCGAAAAAATATTAGGGCATTTACTTTAATTTTATCAGACGGTTCTTTGTCTGTTGGATCGGTGGATGGCATGATTGTGGATGTAAGATCCATTCCCATAAAAGTAGTTTCCACATCAGAAGCCCAACGGTGGTACTCAATTCCTTCTGAGTCCAATATTTCAAATTTGGGATGAGTTGGTTCAACCATCTGTAATAAAACAAGATTGGAGATATATGAATTTCGTAATTGTAATGATTTAAATTTTTTTTCAAGAATATGAATTAGATTTCAAGATTATATGCCACATATCACGTTTTGATGCTTTGTGAAATTACTTTTATCACATGACAAGTTTATATTATTTTATATTTCTCATGAATTTTCATTATCACAAGAATACACACAAATATAAATAAATGATTCACCAAGAAAAGAAATAAAGATATAATCACATATGATGCATTTAAAGATGTGAATTAAGTAATTAAAAGCAAAAGATAAATAACTGATATTAAAATAAGTAGAATTTACACAAGAAATATAAGCAGCGCAGTGGTGGAAAGTTGTCAATAAGGAAGACCCAGGTTTGAATCCGACCAAGTGCAATGTTTTTTTTTTTTTAGGTAAAAACAACAGATATAAATTGATAATAATAGTTACATAAGAAATACAAGTAGTGCATTGATGGAGGGAGGTGAATATGAAACAATTGATCTGGGTTCAAAACTGTCCAAGTCCAATGATATATACACATACGTTTAACAAATTTATGTGGCAATAAAACAAATATATACACATGCGTACGGCCAGCAGAAGACTAATAAAAAATTTTTTTTTTAAAAGGAAAGGAACAGTTATATAAAAACAAAAATAGATTCAAGACTTGTCAAGCAATGGGTATAGAAGAATGGTCACAATAACTAAACCTATAACACCCAACCTGTGTTCGATTCTGGTCAGGTTCTGTTTTTGACTTTTTTGTTTATTAAGTAAAAGTAAAAGCAAATAAACAAATTTATATTAAGAGTAAAAGTAGCACAAGAAATAAAAGCCACCTAGTGGTGGAAGGTGGGGAACAAGAAACAAACCACATTAATCAAGGGCCCTTTATATAGGGTACCAATTACACAGTTCCATAATTATATAAGGGTAAATAATACCTAAATCACCCTCATAATTAACTTGTTGATAAAGACACACTAAATGTGTAAATCCTTTAGTAGTTAAGGAGTTAAAAGATATTGTTAACAATATTTAGGAAGAATACAAAATTAAAGATAAAAAAAACCAAGAAACTTGAGAAGTGGGTGATTGTAATATTTTTAGGAATATAAGTAGGTTTTGAAATAATTTTCACTAATAAAGGAAAAAAATATAAGATATAATTAAAACGCGATCTCTTGTAAATAGAGGAGTGGTGTAACCATTTTGCCAAGTCAGTATATATATGAGAGTTTATATATTTTAATATATATTAGATATATAAATTAAGTTGTAAATAATATTTATAATGAATGAAATTATATTTATAAATAATGATATTATAAGAATATAATATTATTATAAATATATATTATATATAAATGTAGATTATATTTGTGAATAATATTATTATAAATATATAATATTATTATAAATATATAATATTATTTATAAATATATTAATATATAATATTATTTATAAATATATTAATATATAATAATTATGTTATATTTATAAATAATTAATATAAATATATATTTAATTTTATAATTAGTTATATTACAAATATATAATATTATTTTAAAATGTATTATAAATTTATATTTTTATATTTACTTTATATCCTTTTAAGTAATTATATATATATATATATATATATATATATATATATATATATATATATATATATATATATATATATATATATATATCCCCTATATATTAATGCAAAATTCTCCTATCATATGTGTCTACTTCCCACGCTTTGTTAGCTTTGGAAATAATTCTGGTGCTTCAATGTCATCCGAGCCTAATTTTACCTAATATAATAATTTTCTTTTATATATTTTACCTAATTTAATACTTTCCTTATATTATATTTTTACTAATTCAATATTTTTGTGTTATTAAATGTTACCTAATTTAATATTTTCTCTAACTTATTTTGGCCAATTTAATATCTTACTTTTATTCTTCTACTATAAAATATAAATAAGTTATATCTTATTAGAAAAAATCTATATAAGTTGAATTAATTTTTATTTATAATAAATATTCAAATAACTTTATTATAATTTTAAATACTTATTTAAGAAAAATACGAGTTATATAAAATTATTACAAAAGAGAAATAAATATAAGAAAATATAAACTTAAAATTTTTTTATCTAATCCTAATATAATGAATTTAAAATAACATTAAAAATATATATGAAAAAATATTTTTACGCAAAAAAAAAAAACAAAGTGAAACAAAAAGATATAATAATAATAATAATAATAATAATAATAATAATAATAATAATAATAAATTATTACACCTAGGAATATAAATATTAAGTATATTTTAAATCTCTTTATCTAATTATGCATTGATACATATAATATATATCTATACGAACAAATTAGTATCTTACGCAGAAAGAAAAAAGAAAGAAATAATAATAAAATAATATTACATGCACTACAAGTTAGATGCACAATGTTTTTTCAATAGAACTAGTATTTATTACACTCGTGCGATGCACGGGGCAGAAAGTTAAATATAGAAATGTAAGTTGTATTAATATTACTTTTATTATTTTTCAGTATGTGAAGATATAAATAAATAGAGAGAGAGAGATTGAGAGAAATAACTTAAAAATCCACACTTCATAAATTATAGATTCAATCCACACTACAAACATGAATGTTAAGATTATACATTACTGAATACTTTTTTGTACACTACATTATTGGTCATGTTCGATCCCGAATCGTCATCACCACAAACTAATATCTTCAACCTCTTTCGATGGGTGACACGCAATACGACAACATATAACTGACCATGACTGAACATGGGATTCTTCAGATAACGGCCGACGTTCGAGAGTGATTGACCCTGACTCTTATTTATCGTCATTGCATATGAAATCATGAGTGGAAATTGCCTTCGTTGAAATTTGAAAGGTATTCTAACGTCGGAAGGCGTTAGACTCATCCAGGGAAGTAACACCTTTTCGCCCGCCTTTGCACCGGTTAGAATTTTGCATTCAAGGATGTGCGTGAAAAGTCTTGTAACAACCAATATCGTCCTTTTACACAATCCCATTGAGCGGTCCATGTTCCTCAATAACATAACAGGAGTCCCCACCTTCAGATGCAATTCGTGATTGGGCACTCCAAAACACTTTATACCATCAAGAATTCAGGCGTGTGCAAATCACTTAAGAATTCATTCCCACCGTCGTATTTGCAGGTATTGTCCGAACTCAGGTAGGTGTACCCCTCGCTTGAGTTCAAAGTGTTCATGTACTCGTTGACAGAGTCCAAAACATCAAGAGTCGGGGACAATATAGCCTTATCCTTCAGGAACATCGGGTCATCAATAGAGTCTCTAAACATCGGATATGTATCCTCAACAATAACTGCAATGGGGTCGCCGGAATATCGGACGAGGATATAATCTATAATTTCTATTGCAGCACAACCGTCATTCGATCTTCCTATATTTCTATCTCCAATGATGGCAATCCAATCGGAGAACTCTTCCAACTCAGCACATTGTTGTCCGTCACCGAGACTCTTGAGCCTCATGTTCTGAGTTAACCTCAACACAGTGCAGTGCCTCCACATGCTGTACGCATTGATAGCCGCATTCACTATTCCTTGTTGGCTGCCCTTGGGGACAATAAGCAATATCTGGCGAAAGTCTCCACCAAATACAACGGTCTTTCCACGAAATGGCATGTGCTTGTTGGCCAAATCTATATCCTCCATTATATCCTGCAAGCTCTTCTCAACAGCCTCAAAGCAATGCTTGTGCATCATTGGAGCCTCGTCTTATATTATGAGTTTGCAACGAATCACCAATTCCACAAGTGGGGTGCCTTTCTTAATATTACAACCCGACCTTTCGTGCGGATTCAGAGGGATACCGAATAAGGAGTGCGCGGTTTTTCCACCAGGAAAAAGCAGAGATGTTATGTCGCTCAATGCCACATTCAGCACGATATGGTCCTCAGACCTCAACCTAGCGGGTAGAGTTCTCCACACGTACATTTTTCCCGTACCTCCATATCCATACACGAAGAACATAGCACCACCATCGGACTCGACCCCACTCATTATCTTGGAGAACATATCTTTCTGCTCACTGGTCATTTTCGAGAGAAGTTCAGCATGCTCAGCGAACAACGACTTACGATCATAGTTCAACTCATCCTGGATCAATCTACTATGACCAAAACAGCTACCATCGGTCTGCGGAAATGGCATGGAATCATAATCGCGCAGGCTCTTACCTTGACGTCTCACTAATTTCTCAATCTCTACAAATGCTAAATCCTTTATCTGAGACTCTCTCAAATTCAGTGCTGCCAAGTAACAACACACGTTTAGGTCATAGCACACTCAAACACAATAACCATAACTAATAGATTAGATTCAATAAATTATAATCACGATTCATTATGCACCACCACGTGCATATACCTGGATGTTTACAAATCAGACGTTGTCTGTAGAGCACATCCTCTGACATAAACTGCCAACTCTTGTCCCATACATTCTCGGGCCTAGCAAGAGTATCAGCCGACAGCAATGACAAAAAAGACACCTGAGAGAGTGAGCGGAGGCCCACTCACTTGCTTCAGCGATGCCATCAATTCACTCCCTATCATCTTCCAACAAACCTCGTACATAACATGCCTCACGGTACGATGGATGTTAAACACCATCGTGCTTCCTATAGTCTGCATGGCAAGTAGCTCCGCGGACAACAGTAAGCAAGCACCTCAGGTAGTAATTATCCTACATCCAGGGGGAAAGTAATACAACCTATGAACACACGGAATGCGTTCCTGGGCTTCCACTTCTTTGCATACCCGTCCCATACAAACTCAGAGGGTGCCTCTGCATACGTTAGAATTCTTGCCTGAGGATATATCTTATTCGCTTCCATCCATTCATGGAAAATGCTTTCCTTCACTGTTTTTTTATTCTGGACATCCTCTATATCCTCTTCCTCTTCATAAACAATGCTCTGTTCATTCTCCAAATGGAAGGTGAGATGCGTGACCGGAGGGTACTTATACTGCAGCTCAAAACCCAATAACCTCCATGCCGCCTCACACGAATAAACATACCTGCAGTCGTAGTACATGTTCACTTCGTCAATGGGTTTGTCAGATTCACCATAGTCAGTACTCTGATAGAAAGCAGCAGTCACACGATCGTGACCCTTGTTGACATACTTGAACAAATACTTGGTAGACCTTGACTGGTTGCACCATTCCACATAATGTGGGCACCGTATTTCATCAACAATCGACGATTGTGAGGGACAACATATCTGTTGTCCAGGGGACACCACCCTTTTCCAGCGTTCTCCCATTATCTCTATGTTTGTAATGTGGATAACCCCCATCGCCAATCGACGTAGCCTCCACGTACTATTTTGGGAAATGCTTCGTGCACCGGCCCTCAACCATGCACGGGGAGTTTTTCTTTACAACACCGCACGGTTCATGCATCATATGTCTTTTCATGGCTTCATAGTACGTGGGGTCGGATGCTTCATCAAGTATTTTGGCCAAAATCATTCTATCTATATCCACATGAGTCGGATACTTGGCCTCTTTCACCAGGAACAACAATATGTGAGCACGCGGCAACCCACGCTTCTGAAACTCTATCGCGTACACAACTTCACGTATGTTTAAGAAAAATAAATACATATTATTATGGATAGTTTAAACAGAAATACAGACATATATTAAGGAACAAAGCGTACACCTGACACATCGTAATGGATAAAGGTAATCTTCTACTCACTTGCAACAGCCTGCCCAAATATTTGATTCTGGCGAAGATCTTCTATCAGCTCGTCCAACTTCGCCTTAAAAATTCTACAGACGATGTCTAGTCTATCCTCAATTCTAAGATTACGTTCATCTAAGAAACATACAATCTCGGACCAACTTGGATTGCACGTGAACGTTATGAACAAATCCGGATAACTGAATTTGCGACATATGTCTATCGCATCTTGATAGTTTTGTATCATGAACTGGGCTTCACCGGTAAAGGTAGATGGCAAAATAATATGCTTGCCCCGGGCAGACGGATCAGCATCACCACGCATGACAGCATCAGCCAAACCCCTTTTGATATCACATCGAAAATTCTTCTGATTAAAACGAATATACTCTAATCTAGCCGTCTAGACCATGGTATACGCATCCACAACAAATTGCTGAAATAATCATTTGTACGAAAGAATAGTAGAGTGCTCGTCTTCCCTATCATGAAGTCTGAATGCAAGGTATTCACGGACGTTGATATATTTCCGTTCCTTCTCGGTTTCTTCTCTCTCTCCGTAAACGGAATGTTCTCTGTGTAACCCTCCTCCCAATAAGGTAACAACAGAGGATACTGCAAGGCCAAATATGATGCATTCATCTCATTTATCATGCGCAAAGAAACAATCTGAGATTCAACCACTATGCCCCTATCCCCCAGAGCTGCATCAAATTCACCGACAACCAACCCGGCAACGTCGTTGCAAGTGGGAATATTACGTGTACGTTCGTATTCATTATTTGTCCTCTTGCCAATAAGATGCACCCAAACATCAGTATGACCACACTCCTGCATTTTATCCTTTGCTATTATAAACGTCTTCACAAGTTCGTTATGGTCGTCCAACATTTGCATCAGCCCATCAACAATTTCTTCACGCAAGTTATTAGCTTATCCTACTTGTCTACATCACAACAAAGTCGACACGAAAGATGTTTTATTAAATATAATCCACGCTGTAAACAATATCAAGACTTTCATAATTATAAATATTATAATTATTATTCACTCAACAAACCTCACTGAATTCATTCGGTGGGAAACTTCATGTTTCGTATCATATACGTAAAGTTGTGAAAACTTAGGGGTTCCACCATTTTCTGGCAATAGACCACCAATCAGGTGATAGTTATAACCATGTATCAGAAAATGGGAGGAACACCTCCTTTGTTTACATCACTATCAATCTTTCCCCCATGGACTAAAACAAAACATACTATTATATGATCTAATATTATCCTGAAAGTGTTTTCTTCTACTGTTAGTTCCATGTAATAATTCATGGAGAAACGCAGGCGGTTCCATCAATTGAGGGAGGTCAATGATGTCGCGACTACAACACCCATTGTAGTCTGGATTTGTTGGGTTATTCTGGGACCTCAACCTCTCCTCGTACCAAGAAATCGCACCACAAAACCTACAATGACAGCTCGCACCTCCAAAATCCCAATACTCTGCGAATTAATTAAATAATTTATACTGGAAGAGTGATTTTGATAACGATGGGAATATTAATGGGGGTGATATCAAAAGAGCAATAAAACAAATATGCACTTGATGGCAATGTGTTGTTGCTGATCGAGTCATCCGTGAAGTCAATTACATTGCTTGAGCTACCGGTCTCTCTACCGATATTCTTCATACGCGCACACGGTCGTCTATTAATTGGTGCTGTAGTTCAAAATAGAAAAATCTCTTGGTAATGAATAATTTTGATAAAATCTGTTGAAAAAAAATTCAAAAATTTATTAGATTACGACTTAACAGCACTCGTAGAGGTTTTTTTCTTTCGGCCGTTGGACAATTTGTCAATATCCATGACTGCACCATCAGGAAGATTTAAAACAACAATCTTCCTTCGTGTATAGGGTCTTCTCTTGACCGGGGCTGTAGCCAAAACATTTCAAATCAATAGATCAATTTTAACTACGAAACTTATAAATAAATTCTAGAAGTACGTTTTGTTTTTTAGTCTTTAAAATTAACTGACCAGCGCTCAAAGTAGACGTTATCTGATTGACATGTGCCAGATTGTCAACATTCGGAACTAAACAGTCAAATAATTAGTAAACCTTTGGGAGAAATTTCACTATCATCAATAATTATGTTGTCCGTTGGATCATCAGTTGTGACGTCAACAAATATTCTTGAATTAGAACCACCACAACTATTGTTTGAATGTTCATTGTGGGGTATAGACAACCGCCTCGAATGAATAACTATAATTTTTATAAGTCATAAACATACACGTCAGATTTACCAATTTTAGCGTAAATTATTTTAATTCATCATTGGATCTGAATTAAAAAATATACCATTAGTGATGTCACTAAAAGCTGAGCTTTGAAAAGGTGAAATTCTATTGCCAGTCTTATGTCTTTTCGACACGATAGTTACATCCTCATTTGGTATAGAGGAGCCTAAGAATTTTTTGATAGACATTAGTTCGGGAAAATAAAATAAGAGAAATATCGGCTTTTAGCATACATTAACATAACAACATATAAATTATGGAATCCAATGTGTTGACTTATATAGAATCGTGCGAGCAATTTAGCCTCATATCTGTTAAATGAGCCGTATTTTCACTTGTCCTCGTGCTTGGTAGCAATCTTGAGGTCACGCACGGGCATGTAGTCTCAGACATATTAACACTGCCTGTGACAATCATACAGTTAAAGAACAAATCATAAATATTTAAATAAATAAAATCATAAACATTGAATAGTAGAAATTTAACAAAAAAATCATAAATTCATAAGAAAATGAATAAAAAGATAAATTAATAAACATGAATGAACCTTGAACTTATAATCTTAAATTTATACATTCCCGAATATATTGTAGAAATTGATTTTCGATCTAAAAAAATAAAATAAAACAATAATCTAACTCTCTAGGTTATCTATCTATATCTCTATCTATCTATCTATCTATCTATATATATAATAAGTACAAGAATTAAATAATTTAAAATAGTTACATTGAGTTAATACTAACACATTATTTTAATTAAATAATCTCCTGACCCACAATCCGTTCATAAAATGAATGAATAAAGCAAATAAAATTAATATACGTGAATGAGAATTGAAATAAAATTATCAAATCTATTTTTACCATATGCAGGTTTTTATTAAACACAATACATTTAATAACTTGACCAGATAACACATTCAGATTAATATAATATTATAATAAGATATTAGTCTAATATCTTACTTCAATTCAAATTTTTATCAAAACAAAATATTGTACAAAATGTTTACATTTAATTAAATAAGTATTTAGTCACCTACTTAAATCTACACAATTATAACTAAATCGTATTGATAATTCATTGAATAAAAATATATTTGATAAAAAATCCTTATTAAAAATAAATATTAAATTTATTAAAATTTACTCATCTACTTAAATATACAAAATCACAACTAAATCATATTGATAATTCACTGAATATTATTATATTTGATAAAAAAAATCTTATTAATAATTATATATAAGTATATACTAAATTTATTAGATATTTAATCACCTACTTAAATCTAAGAAATTACAACTAAATCATATTGATAAATCACTCAGTACTAACATATCAATATCCTATAAATTACATATATATAAATATATATATAGTTTAATAAATATTTACTTACCTACTAAAATCTAAACAATTATAACTAAAAAGAAATTCTAATTTCATTGAATAATAACATAGTTGAACGAAAATAATATAACAATATCGTAATAAATCTCTAAAATTACAAGCAGCCCGAAATATATTTATATTTATTATTATTAAAATCAGAAGATTAAACTAAATTAATCTACAGTACTAGAGAATGATGTCAAAAATATACAATGTATACTATACCATAAATATAATAATTAATTAAATACACATGATAAAATATCTTACATCATAATAGATAATCAAAGCTACAAATAAAATTAAATTAATATACGTGCATGGAATCCGAAATTCAAAATTAAAATATATACGTTAACGCATAATAATAATTAATTTAATTTAAAGACAATCATTAAAATTTATTTAAAGCATCATAATATAATTTTAAAATCCCTATGAATTTAAAATAATTAAAATTAATTTATAAATATTTTATGGGCTTGAATTAATAATTCAACCCATTTAAATAATTAAATCCAACCCAAACAATAATTTAATTTGAGTCCAAATTAAATTCCCAGAAACCCAATATGATGAGTCCAATTAGAATTCAAATAAACCCGATATTAAAACCGGATCTGAGCCCATAAACCAACTACAAAAAGTCGGACGGTCATCATCAGACCCGTGCGATTAACCCTAAGTATAAATAGTCTTAACCCTAGAACTTCGGCCCCCCAGCCTCATTTCGAAGCCCCACCTAACCATAGACCAGAAACCCCTCCCACTCCTCTCCAGAAATGCTCTCTACTCCACTCTGGCGCTCATCCCGGCTCTCTGCTTCACTCCGCCGCTCATATCCAGACACAATCTCCCTAAAGTCATTCAACAATCTTAAGGCCTCCATTATTTATTTTTTTATATCTCGTTGGTTTGAAATCAATCTTACCGATAAAGTCAGATTTTCTTGAAAAAAAAACGTAACATACCACAAACCCTTCAGATCTGTGAACTCCGAAAACAAATTATGCCAGATTTGAAATTTGCAGGGATTCTGATCAGGTACAGATTCTTCAACTAATTTTAATATTATAAATATAATTTACTAACCACTTTTCATCAATTTTGAACAAAACCAATCTATTCTTATTGAAATCTTGAAACTAATTTTTTATCTGGGTCAAAAAATATTTATCGTGTTAGATCTATTCAAAAATTACATAGATCTGATTCAAAATAATTCTATCGTGTTAGATCTATTCAAAAAATGTATAGATCTGGTTCAAAATCAGTCTATTGTATTAGATCTATTAAAAACATGTGTCGTTCTGTTTAAAAATCATTCTATTTGTTAGATCTATTAAAAAGTATATCGATCTGGTTCAAAATTAATCTATTGTGTTAGATCCATTCAAAATTTTTTTTTTGTATTCTAATGTTCATCTCTCTGTTTATTTTGAAACTCATATCATTCGACGATCTATTTACCAAATATGGGTTGCTGACTGGATCCAGTTAAAGATTTAAGTCTTAAAGCACGGGCCGAACAAAGATATAGAACGATCCAGACGGATTCCATCTTAAACAGGTAAAAGCATCATTAAACTTCTGATTTCATTTATATGCATACTTATATATGAAAATCTTGATTGATATACAAATTAAATAAATCAAATGACCCATGCAAAATATTTCTTAAACATTATATATCTTTTTATTTAAAAATTGCTACTGCCAATTATCATTTTTATTAAATTATCTATTTTTAAATCTAAAAAAAGAATAAACAATCACGAAGTTGCTACATGTAAAATTATCTGAAGGATTTGTTTTATTTTAAAACTGTACAGATGTGAATTTTTATACTGATAGGCAATAATTACATGTAACTTACTTGCATATTTAATGTTTAATCAATTGCTATTATTTGGTATTTTTTCTTGCATGCTGTTCGATCTACATGGGAAAATTTGATTATGTTATCACTCAATGATTAATTTATGAGGCATATTGAAATGTGGTTTATTTTTAAAAAACAATCTTTCTGATAAATCTTTTTATATGTTGGAATATAAATATTTTCACTCTGCTTTTCGTATATTAATATGTTAACATTTTGCTATGAGTATATTAACAATTTGTAATTGATTCTCTTCTTATTTACTTTATTTAGTTGCATGTTTAATATTTTATGATTATTGTTGTTTGGTGTTTTTTTCACAAATTAACTCTGAACATAATACAATTCATACTTTTATAACTGATTTTTTTTAAAAGATATGTCAGAATTTATCGGCTGGAAACCTGACATGACCTATCGCAGTATGATAATGCCTCTGAATAGAGTCCAGGGTCTACGTAGGTGTAACAATGCCACGAATGAAGACATATCTTTTAAAAATAATAATAATTGAAAAAACAATCTTTCTGATAAATCTTTTTATGTTTTGAAGTATAAATATTTACATTCTGCTTTTAATATGTTAATGTGTTAACATTTTGATATGAGTATGTTAACAATTTTTAATTGATTCTCTTCTTATTTACTTTTGTGGTCACCATTTTCGAATGGATAAATGATGCTTTCGAAAAAGAAGATCTGTCAAGACTCCACCATTAAACGTTTTCTTAGGGACATAAGTTTTGGTAGAGACGGAAAGATTGGGGCTTTTGAAAGCCACTGAACTAGATGCGGCACTTTTTTATGCACAAATTTCCAAAACTTCTGGTTGGAGAAAATGAAGCATCTTTTGGGATTTGCCATATTGGAGGAAAAATCTAATTCACCACAATTTAGATGTTATCCACATAGAGAAAAATGAGTTTGACAGTTTTTCCAACATGGTGATGAATGTCAAAGGGAAGACCAAGGACACGCCTGGATTAAGAGAAGATTATAATGAGTATTGTAATCGTTCGGAGCAGCGCTAGGCAGATCAGGAAAGTTTCCTTGTAAAGCCCGTTACACACTTTATAAGCCGTCAAAAGCTGCATTGTGCAATTGGGTTAAATCCATTCGCTTTTCAGATGGGTACACATCAAACTTAGGGCGTTGCGTCGATAAAAAGGAATTGCATTTGATTGGGATAAAAAGTCATTATTGCCATGTATTCATGCAAAGGTTGGCACCAATAGCCATTCATGAAATGCTTGCTTCAAATGTGTGAAAGGCTCCAACCGAATTGAACCTTTTTTTCAAGGATCTCACGTCAACAATCATTTGCATCGAAGATATAAGTCGTCTAGAATGTGACATTCCATTAATATTGTGTCATCTAGAACTTATCTTCCCTCAAAAAATTGTTTGACTCGATTGAGCATCTGCCTGTTTATCTTGCGTACGAAGCGATATTGCTGGCCCAGTGCAGTATAGATGGATGTACCCATTTGAGAGGTATCTTCACAAGCTAAAGAGCATTGTGAAAAATAAGGTAATTGTTGAAGGGTCGATAGTAAACGCATATCTTGTTGAAGAGGTATCAACTTTTAGTTCGTACTAATTTGAAAATCACATGTTAACTAAAAGAACAAATTTGCCTAGAAATAACGATAGTCAGGATGGTGTAGATGGCGCTGATGAAATTCCCTCACTCTTTACAAATATGGGGAGACCTTTGGTACAAATGGAAAAAAGTTTCCTAACCGAACAAGAATACAATGTCGCAAGGATATACGTTTTGCTAAATTGCGAAGAGGTCTGAGAATATGTTAGGTACGAATACTTTTTTCAGTTTCTAATGTAAATGTATATATATGTACTAGGACTTTTTTACTTAATTTATAACAAATGATTTATATTTACACGAAGATTATTCAACGTCTCCAACCAAACATTACCGATGATAGTATCAACGAAAAATTGAAAAATGAATTTTCCAATTGGTTCAAACACTACGTAAGATGTTCGATACCGAGATGTATATCATTTAATTACTGTTTGTATTTATCTAGTATATTCCTGAAATTAAGAATGATTCTTTAATGTCATAGGCTAAAGATTGTCCGAACAATGTAATCGACGTGAACATTAGGATCCTAGAAGAGTGTCCATATCAATAATTGTAAATGTATACTGGATGTAAGATAAATGGTTATAGATTTCACACAATCGAGCACAATTCTAACAAATCAACATTGAGCAGTGGAATATGCATTAAAGAGTCAAACTATGGGACAACCGAGTATGATTATTACGATCATCTCATAGAAATTGTGCAACTCGAATACATCGGCGGCATGGAGAAAAACACACTATTGTTCAAGTGCGATTGGTTTGATCCAACTCCTACAAGCACAAAATTCCATCCACATTATAAGCTTGTCGATATAAATCTTTCGTATTTGCTGCCCAAGCTGTACAAGTATACTATTGTGCATACCCAAGTTTGAAATAAGACAAGTTAGACTTGTGGGCAACGTGTAAAATCAAGGCGAGTTCAAATGTTGAGTTTATCGAGCCTCTACCAAAGTCATCATTCAAGAGGAAGCTTTAGACACGCAATCCAATTCTACTGGACGATAACGATTTTCAGTTGCACGACCTCAATGATTATAACGTGGATGAACTTGTTGACGAAGCAGATGATGACGCATAAGAAGAGTTACTCACCGATCAAGATACAGAGCAAGACACAGACAAAGATGAATTTAGTGATAAATTTAATATTGAAAATGTCGGTTCAAAGGATTAGTTTGGTTGAAATATATGTAAATTGTTCATATTGTAAAATGCTCTTGTTTTAACAAATTTATTTATGTTTGTATTTATTAAAATAGTTGATATATATTGGTATTTTCTAAAATTCTAGTTATATATACTTTCTTTAGATGTCAAGAGGTTATGGACGTGGATCTAGCCTGGGTTGATTAGATATGGGTTCGGCTAATCATTTAACTAATTTTGATGATGTTTACGCGGGCATTGGTACTTATCATTTAGCGCCGACCATAAATACCACCACAGTGACACCGACACTGATACTGTCCGATGCGGTACATCCCGGCGGGACTTAGGCCCACCACAGAGACGATACCTTGTTTATATCATCGTGAAGAAATAAGTAAATTAATAAATTTAAAATTCTAATCATCATTATTTTTAAATTACATCTGTAACCACAAATATAATTACAGGCCACATAGGAGGGAGATCAGACTGCCAACATATTACGAGAGATCATGGAGAAGGAGCTCCATCCCGCTGGGTGGTAATTTAAGGCAGACACTAAGGAGAGTATTGCATTATAGTGGGACATGTTTCAGGTAATTATTATTTTGTGTCCAAATTTATTAATCGTTATTGTAACTTGAGAATCATGTATCGATTGAATTTTTTAATTATTATTTTATTTTGTAGGATATTATTATTAGGACAAGTATCTATATACTCCACGGGCTATACAGATGGCATTTCTCCACATGATGCAGGAAGAGTATGGGAAGCGACTGAACAAGTATAAGCAGTATCGTGATGTTAATGGTCAGCCATCGAGTATCATTGACGAGGGGGTCTGGAAGTAAATGTTTCTGTTATGTTTGCTTATTGAATTAAGTTTTTTTTATTATTAAAGATGATTTATATTTTATATATCATTCATTTCAACTAGGTCTTGGAATAATGAGTGTGATAAGCCTGAGAACAGGAGGAGATCCGAGCAGTGCAGCATTAGCAGGAGGAGCGAGCCTGCTGGTCCGGGTACTAGGATGTCGAAGCATAGGGTGGGGGGTCTAGATCTATGGTCAATTATTCTTATGATATCGTAAGTAATTTCAGATCATAATATACTATTTGTTTGTTTCTTTTTAATGTTAACCATTTGATAATTTTTTCTGGATATAGGAGCATCAGATGGGTGAGCCGGCCACTGCATACCAGGTTTTGTTCATACGCACAAGAAGGATGACAACACGTGGATCAATACGAGATCTAGTATTACTAATGTGAGTCTCTTTCTTATTTAACTTGTTCTTTAGTCTTAATGTATAATTTACTAATGAGTTGTGTATTAGGAGGAGTACGAGCGACATCTGGATAAGGCACGTGCGTCTTCACAAGATCCAGATAACAAAGTTAACCCTGACCTTGTTTAACTCGACATTGTCGGGTTGGGTAAGGGCCGACATTATGGAACCAACTTGTTCGGGAAGTTGGTGGCTATTACGCAAGGTTTCCGAGCTAGGTGTTCTTCCTCCTCCTCCCAGCAGCATAAGACTCACGTGAGGGAGCTCAAGGCATAGCTCCAGGCGCAGAGGGAGGAGTTAGAGGCCATGAGACGAGCTCAGAAGGCGATGGAGAAGTAATACAACCAATCTGAGCTACACGTGAGTAGCAGCGCCAGGAGCACCAGCCATTTCAGACACAGATGAACGCGCAGATGGACTAACTGTTAGATCAATTACAACAGTACTCGCCGCAGTCTCCCCATCATAGAACTATCGAATATTTTTATAAACCTTTTTTACTAAACACTTTTATTGAATAAATTTAATAATTTTAAATTCTCAGATGTTTATATAATAATTATTTTATTTATCTTTCTATTTATTAATGATTTTTTTAAATAAAATTGAGGTATTTTAAAAAAAATTGGAATTACAATTAATAATTAAAAATAATTTTCTCATAAAAGGGAAAAACCAAGGGGATAATTCCCCTCAGCAAAGACCAAGTGGATAATTCCCCTCAAAAAAAGATCGAGGGCGTGCCCCCTCGAAAATACCAAGGGCAAAATCTCCTCCCCTTTTTCATTTTTTTGAAAATATTATTTTTTAATATTTTTCGAGGGGAACAGCCCCTTTCGTGTTTCTGAGGGGACTTGCCCTCGGCTTTTCCGAGAGTAGTTCACCCTAACTCTTTCTAAGGGTCAAGGCACTTCGGTATTTCCAAGGGGAATAACCCTCGGGTTTTTTGAAGGGCCCTTGCCTTCGGTTTTTTCAAGGGTAGACAGAACTTGAGCCCCGTAAATTACCAAAGAAATACACCTTTTATAATGCCCTCAGAGAATTTTCCGTGGGTCAAAGACCCCTCGGAAAATTTTACCGATGAGGGTTTTCCCGATGGATGGTTTCCCTCGATTTTTCCCTCGGTAAATTGATTATCGAGGGAATTTTTCTTATTATCGAGGATTTCCCCCTCGGTAAAACACTGGTTTTGTAGTGTTTCTACTCTGACCAGACTCTATGCATGCCAAACATAGAATAAGAGTGTTTCGGCTACCTCTACCTCCTCTCTGGTGGGTGTTACTTATGATGCTAATGAGGAAAATATGACATGTCCCTAGAATCTAGGCAAATGCCTACTACATCCAATTTTGCATTCTTGATGTTGAAGATCGCTTTCAAGTATTTCTCAAAATAGATTTCTATCCTAGGTGAAATATCAAGGTAGATACATTTGTTGATGTTGGTCTATTTTCCTTTATTAAAAATATAGGTTTCAAGTCCAGTGTTATAAGTATTTCTTACTTTCGTCGTCATATTGTGTATGCATTTTATGTTTCTTTGGCCCTTACTATCGTTGACCCTTCTAGTCGTTGGTGTTTTATGGTCTTTGTTCATAATCATATTATGGATTTTTCCATTGCTATTACTGATGCACACTTCGGTCTTGTTTCTGACTTATCACTGTATCTTGATGCAAACTTAGATGTCATTACATTAACTATTACTAAGGGAAAACTTGTTGAATGGGTTTCATCTTTTCCCTTAGTGAGTGCCCTGTTATTTGCCAATCTTCTTCATAAGATAGACATGCAAATTTTATCCCCACCACTCACTAAGTCCTTGTCATGGAGAATTAAGCTAAAGTTCTCTTCTTGATTTTAAAAGGTCATAAGTTTTCCTTAGGAAAATTATTTCTTGATCATGTTATCTCCTATGCTTGTCAACTATGTCCTCGCTTTAAGTTACCTTTACCCTCTCTCATTTAGTTTACTTTGAGAACCGTTGGTGTTAAAATGGATTCCCACAAGGGTGACGTTCTTGAGCCTAAGCCTCCCCCTCTAGTTGTTAGTACTAAGAATGTGAATGCTCAACTCATAGGTTCCAACACTAAGTTGGTGAAACCTTCTAGTATTTCTACTTTTGTGTCTGAGTTGTGAACCAAGATATTTCCTCTTGGATTGACTATGAAAGATATGATCACAAACATAGTGTGTCTCAAGAATGTGCAAGAATCTCTCAAGCCCAAAAGAAGAGGTTCTTCAACATCTCAGTCGACAAAGGGAGAAAAAGTGGTGTCAAAGGAAAGGGCAAAGGAAGAAAGAGTGGAGGCAAGAAGATTGCTGCAATGGCTGCTTAGATGAGCACGTGGATGGTGCAGAGGAGTTACTAGAGGAGGATGATGCTACTTTGGATGCTTCAACTTGATTGAGTGCTGCGATTATTTTTGGGAAAATCATATCCTAATTTATTGCTTCTTGAGTAATTTTGTAGCGAGGATCTGATGTATTTAAGTTATAAAATATTTTAGCTAGTGTTGGTTCATGGTACCTGGATATATTCAAACTTGTATGTAGGTTTAAACAAGTTTTGGTGGGTTGTGACCTAGTTGTCTTATACATTCAAGAAAATAAGTATAATTTTTATGCTGCACAAAGTTTCATCTTTTGATGGTTGTTCATTTAAGGAAAAATTAAAAAATAGCCCCAATAACTTAGGGTATTGGCAACTTAATACCACTAAATATACTTGATTGAAAATTTATCAAATAACTTATAAAAAGAGCAATTTCACCCCAATTTCGCTGGAAAAGAGAAGATTTGCCGGATTCTTTCAATTTTCGGCGATAAAGTTGACTTTGATCAATTTTGGCAAAGTCATGCTGATTTGGCATGAAAAATAATAAAAAAAATTATTTAAAATTAAAATTTATTTTAAAAATCTAAAACTATTTAAAATATAATATTTAAAAAAGATGTAAAATATATTATAAAATCTAAGATTTTTTAATCTGCCAAAATTTTTTATAAAATATAAATTAAAACAAAACTTGAAAAAACATTTTTAGAATCAATTTTTTATGAAATATGTAAAAAGAAGGTAATTAAAATATAAATATGATAAAATTTGGAATATATTTTTATAAAGTTTTTAAAGTTATATTGAATATGCAATGAATTATTTAAAGTATTTATAAAATCAAAACAAAATATGGGAAAATATCTATAAGAAATCTGAATATATTTTTATATAATTTTTTTTATATAATAACTTCAGGTATTATAAAATAATTTTCTAGATTTATCTTAAAATATTCTATTTTCATATGCAAAATAATTTCTACTATAATTAAAACATTTTCTATAATTTTTTAATTATGATTTTAATATAATATTTTACATATTAAAAAAAAAACCTGATTCTTAATTAATACTTTTCAATATTTAGTACTTAATTTTTTCAAATACTTCAGATAATTCCAAATTTTATAATATATTTTCTCAGTTGTTTATTTATTTTTAAATAATCTTTTTAAATATTTAAAATAGTTTTGGATTCTAAATTATTTTCCAATGTTTTGTTTTAAAATTATATTTTAATAGTATTTTTAGCATTTTAAAATAATCTCAAATTTTATAATATATTTTTCATATTTTTGTTTAATTTTATAAATTAAATAGTTTTTTTTATTTTTTAAATTTTTTAAAAAAATTCTGATTTTGTAATTAATTTTTTAATTTCTTTTATTAGTTTTTGCCACATCAGTATTGACTTGGTCAAAATGGGTCCAGTCAATATTTTTCGCCGAAAATTGAAAGAATCCATCGAACTTTTTTTCTGTCTAAATTTAGGTTAAATTGCTAATTTTTGTAAGTTACTGGGTAAATTTGTTACCAAGTATATTTAGTGGTGTTAAATTTCCACCACCCCTAAGTTACTGTGGCTATTTCGCAATTTTGATTTCATTTAATCTAACTTTTCCATAAGTGTGATATTTTGGAACGAATTGGATTTGTGGTTAAGTCTGATCGACATATGAAGAGTTAAGATTAGGGGTGTAAATGAGACAAATAGTTCATGAGCTATTCGCTACCCAACTCAATAAAAGCTCGCTCGATCTCGTTCAAAAAGGATCGTTTAATAAAAAAGCAAACTCAAGATTCATGGTATCCGGCTGGTTAGCTCGTGAGCGGGTTCGTTAGTGAGTTCTAGAGTAAGTTCGTTATTAAACTCGTATAAATTAAACTAATAGTTTGATTTTAATTATAATTTTTATACTTGTTCATATAAAAAATAAAGAAATATATATTTAAACTTATTTGTTTACGTACCTTAGTAAGTGTGTTATATACTTTAAAAAATATTTTATTTTATTTTGAAATAAAGTAAAGAATAATTTAATCAATAATTAATATCTTTTGAGCTCGTTTAGGCTCGATTAAACTCAAAAAAACTCGCGAGCTATCGATATGTTCGTTAAAAAAAGCTCGAGATCGATAATAAACGAGCAAGCTCAAACTCTCTAAAGCTCGACTCGGTTCGGCTTGTTTACAGCCTTAGTTAAGATATATTGTGATAAACATTGCTACATTTGGTTGTGTACTTATGTCTTGGGTATTGTTTTGACTTGTTTAAAGGACTTTAGGAAATAAGAGTTTTCGAACTAAATGACAAAAGGGGAGATTGTAAGAAAATAAGATTTTGCATCATTCAAATTATTTCCTGGAAGTTGCACCGAAATTCTAATTATAAAGTACGTAACTAGTCAAAAAATATATTTCTTATACATTAAATTAGTTTAACTGAGAACTGATTGTTAGTTGGTTCCTTGTTTTGCAGATGTAGGTACACGCGAACAAATAAAATGAAGATTTATATATGTTGTAAGATTCAGAATTCAATAGAAATGTAAAAGAAAGCTCAAGATCTGCGTAGCTTCTTATAAAAGTAAAAAAAAAAAAAACAAGGAATCCAATTTTTATACAAGGAAGGAAGAACTAAAGAAGGAAACATAATTCCCTTTGTATTCTGATTCCTAAGGCGGATGATGATCAAAAACCGCATCACCTACACTAAAATTATATGTAAGAAACCTTAGATCTAAACATCAAAGATTCGAAAAAAAAATATGTAATAACAGAAGACATCGTTCATTCAAGACTTTATCACCCTGGTGATTTTTGGCATGGATAATTACTTTGAAAATTGTAAGAATTGACCTCATCTCTCGATGGAAGGGCAATCTGCCTCAAAGATGCCAGAATAAGTATTCTCATTCTAAAATAATAGACAAACAAACAACCAATTTAAGAATTAATTGAACACACAAGATAAAAGAGGGTGCGGGAAATAGATCTAGGAAAAAAACTGAATAATATTTATAGAAAATATTGGACACAAAGAGTTCGTTAAATTATAATTTTGAACAAACTTGATTTAACAGAAGGCAATAAGTTGAATTATAAATTCAAAAAAAAAAAAAAAAAGATTACGCATGCCCTTCAATCTGCTTCTAAATTAAGGGGGGTATATTCATTTAAGACTTTTAAAGAAATTTTATGATTTTTAAAATCCTGATATATTTATTTAAGACATTTTAAAACTTATAAAAGTCTTGAGGTATTTAATTGAAATTTCTAATGAATTATTAAATGTCCATAAAAGTCACAAGGTATCATTTGAGATATTTTGAATTCTTAAATTGTCATGAGATATTTAAAAAGTCAAATACTCTCTGGATTTGAAATTTAACTGAATTTTCCTAAACTTCTAAGTTAATTATATATACCAAATTCCACTACCAAATCCCATCTTTAAATATGAGATTTCACAAAACTTTTATAAACTCCCAACAAATATGTAAGATCAATAAAAATAAAAGGAAATCCATACAAATCTTATAGTGAAACAAATCTCAAAATGTTTCTAAAAGTTCCAAATTAATACACCCCCCTAAATGTCCTACATCAGAATCAAAATTAGGTTTTCAATGAAAACTCATTAAGATTAGGTCAAAAAGGAGATGTTGTCAAGATTATAATCGAATTTGCGAGTTAAAAATAAATATTAGGTCAAAAATAGGCTAAAAAATTATTAATAGATAACAAAAAAAATAAAAAAATAACAAAACTCACTCAACAAAAAAAGGTAATAACATTGGCGATCAGTTGCGCTATTCTCACTCACGGCTGATTAGTGGTGGAACTCTGTGAAATCTCGTCATAGAGTAAGTCCATTGGATAGTCGGTGTGCATGAGAAGTCTAAAGGCAGCGACTAATGGGTTGGTAGCGGGAGCGGCTCGTACGACCGTAGACATGGCGGCGTGAAAAATTGAGATCAAGTCGATGTTAATTGATTGTCTAAAAGATGGACCTATGAATTTCTACGATTGTGGGAGAGAAAGGAAGGGGTTAGATAGAAGGAAATAGATATAGAGATGTGGAGGGATTGGGGATAAATGAATTTTCTACACATTTCAGAATATAATTATAATATACATTCTAAAATGACTATACTAGAACGTATTTAACAAGATATTTTCTAAATAAATGAATACACGAGAACGTATTTATAATATACCTTCTAATTAATTTAGTATACATGAACTTATTTATATGTGTAGAGAAATATTCTTGTATTTCTTGATGATAATTACAATCGGAGTAATACAATATATACACAAAGAAGTGAAATCTCTCCTATATCTATACAAGGAAAGAATCAATTAAATGAATATAGCAATCCCTAACTTATAGGATCAATCGTAAATTAAGGGATGCTATCATACCCCCTCAAGCAAGACGTGGGATACGGTCCAACGCGTAGCTTGTCATGAAAGAACTCGAAAAGAGGATGATGTAAAGCCTTGGTGAAGACATCCGCTACTTGCAAGGCAGAAGATATGAACTTTGTCTGAAGACGGACAGCAGAGACAAGTTCGCGAACAAAGTGAAAGTCTATATCAATATGTTTTGCTCGGCGATGAGAACTTGGATTCTGACTCAAGAAAAGAGCACTGCTGTTGTCCGAATAGAGAGTCGGTGGGGAAGGTAGAGGAACACGAAGTTCCCGTAGAAGCTGAAGGACAGACACTATCTCGGAGGCAGCATTAGCCATGGCACGCTATTCCAATTTGCAGCTAGATCGTGAAACAGTCGGTTGCTTCTTGGCACTCCAAGAAATGAGGTTACCTCCAAGATAAATAGAATAGCCATAGGTTGAGCGGTGGGTCTCCGCACAACGAGCCCAATCAGCATCGGAATATACAATAAGAGACACCGAGGGTGCTCGAGTAAACGAAATACCAAAAGATGGATTGTGCTTGACGTAACGAAGGATCCTCTTCACAACTTGAAAATGATCAAGAGTGGGATTCTGAAGATGCTGACTGACGAGATTAACAGCAAAAGATAAGTCTGGACGTGTGATAGTAAGATACTGCAAGGCGCCAATCAATAATCGATATAGAGTAGGATCGTGAAAAAGTGGACCATCCGTGGATAGCTGGCAACCTGCCACCAAAGGGGTTGAAACAGGTTTAGAGTCCTCAAGAGCCGCTCGCTGAAGGATGTCACGAGCGTATTTGGCCTGATTTAGGAAGATGCCAGAAGGAGTGTAAGTGACATCATGACCGAGAAAATAACTTAGCCGTCCCATGTCTTTGATGGCAAATTCCTTACGAAGGCGAGCAATGAAGGCCTGTGAAGAAGCTGGAGAATTACCCGTGAGAATGAAATCATCAACATACACCAGGAGATACAATGTGGAAGACCCACGAATATAAATGAATAGGGATGAGTCAGAGCGACTGCAAGTGAAGCTAATACTCATAAGAAAGTCACTTAGACGTTGAAACCAAGCCCGAGGAGCTTGTTTGAGGCCATACAGTGCTTTCTTTAACCGGCAAACGTGATCCAGAAACTGAGTATCCGAGAACCCAGGAGGTTGCTCCATGAACAAAGATTCGGATAAGACGCCATGTAAGAAGGCATTTTTCACATCTAACTGGTGTAGAGGCCAATTTTGAAGAATAGCAATAGAGAGGACTATGCGAACTGTAGATGCTCGTCTTACTGGGCTGAAAGTATGTGAATAATCAAGTCCTGGAAGCTGAGTGAAACCCTGAGCAACAAGCCTGGACTTATGTCGATCAATTGAACCATCGACCAAAAACTTTATATGAAAAACCCATTTAGACCCCACAACACTAGTATTGGGAGGACGTGGAACCAGGTCCCATATAATTCCTCATACATAGCAGTAACCCAATGTGGATATTTCAAAGCAGTTTTAATACCACGGGGTTCAGTAGAGGCTACAAGAGCATCAAAAAGATCAGTATGAGCATAATTAGTCACATGCTTAGGTTTAAATATACCCGACTTCGCCCTAGTTTGCATATGGTGAGATGCAACTGGGGAAGGGGATGGAGCCGTTAAGAGAACAGGCAGTGATGAAGAATTGGGAGCGTGATCAACAAAGGGCTGCGACGAGGGAGCATGGAGTATAGCGTGAGAACAAGGTAGAGGAGGTGAACTATCATCTTCACACAAAGCACAAAGACCCGCAGACGACAAGTTAGGATGAGGTGTGATGGATGATCAGGAAGAGTGTAGCAGACCAGCTGGTTCAACAAACTCAGACACAGAGAGATCCGATGACCCAGACCTGTTTACAGAATTTTAGAATGGAAATCACAACTCATAAAACTTAGCATGACGAGATATATAAATGCGGAAAGTGGTAGGATCGAAACAACGAAACCCTTTATGAGAGCTGCTGTAGCCCAAGAAAACACAAGCCAGGCTCCGAAGCTCAAATTTGTTTGTAGCATAATCACGAAGACACGGATAAATGCAGCAACCAAAAAGGATGAAAGTTGTCAAATTTCAGCTGGGTGGAGAAGAGCAGCTCAAAAGGTGATTTGCCACCGAGCACCTTAGAAGGTAATCTGTTGATGACGTATACCGCACTGCTAAAAGCATCAACCCAAAATTTGAGCGGAGTGTGAGAGTGAAATAGCATGGCCAGACCAGTCTCAGTAACATGTCTATGCTTGTGTTCAACCTTTCCATTCTGAGCAGGGGTATATGGACAAGAGAAAATATGGCGAATGCCCTTAGAATGAAAAAACGACTGCAGTTTATTACTCGTGAATTCTGTGCCCCCATCACTATGAATAGTTTTGATTTTTGCAGAAAACTGATTTTCAACAAAAGCAGTAAATTACATCATCACATCATAAAAGTCGAATTTCTGACGCAGAGGATAAAGCCAAGTAAAACGCGAAAAATCATCCATGAAAATTACGTAATACCGAAAACTAGAATCCGAAGTTACAGGGGCAGGGCCCCACAAGTCACAATGAACAATGTCCAAAACAGATAAAGACCGTTTATCATCCAAAACAAAGGGCAGGCGTTTACTTTTAGCTTTCTCACACGAATTACAAGTTATCGGCTTAGGCAACAAAGCAGTAACAGAAATGCTACCTAATTTATTTAAAAATGAAATAACGTCAAAAGACACATGTCCAAGTCGAGAGTACCATAACTCAAATGATGCTTTAGGTCTACTAGCTGCAACCAAAGCCAAATGAGCATTATCTAGAATGTATAGACCATGCCTACGTCTTCCTCGAGCTAGAATGTCCCGAGTTACCTGATGCTGAACCGTAAAACAATCATTAGTGAAAACAACATCAACGAGTAAGTCACTAGTTAATTTATTGACGGATAACAAATTTCTAGTCAAGCCCGGAAGAACCAATACGTTAGACAATTTAATAGAGGCATTCAAGTTACAATATCCAACGGCAGAAATAGATAATAATGCTCCATTCCCAACAATAACAGAGTCCGAACCTGTATAAGGCAGTGACGACTCCAAAGTAGAAGAGGAAGGAGTTATGTGCGACGAAGCTCCGGTCACTAGTGCAGAAACTGCATATCCAGAAGGGTAATTCTGCCTATCCAGAACGCCTTTCTGTGCCTTCTGTAGTGACATAGTTCTAGAAAGTCTGTACTTTCCAGAACGCCTTTTTTTACCCTTCTGGATTGGCAGACTTTCTAGAAGGTTAGAAAAAAAGCGTTCTAGAAAATAATTTTTCTGTTCTAGAATGGTACCATCCCATATTGATCCGCCACTTTCCAGAACGGTTTTTTAAAATACCGTTCTGGAAAGTCGCACTTTCAAGAACGGTATTTCAAAATACCGTTCTGAAAAGTCTGTCACGCCCCATTTTTGAAAAGTGTAAATTTTGATTCTTTATAAATAAAACTTCCAAAATCAAGGGCGTGAGTTTTCAATAAATCACAATCACAATAAATATGAGCGGAAGCGTGAATAAAACTTAAACATTTATTTGAAAATAGGAGATTCATTTAATGAATCAAAATAGTAGTACTCGACTATTCAAGGCGTTTTCAATAGAAACACAAGTCTCAAACTTTATTTTGAATTTGACATAAAATTAAAGATACCAATCCATAGAAAGGAAAATAAAATAGCATTGAAAATAACATCTTCGCATCCACCGCCTCGTACCACATCCAACTCCTCAACCTGAAAAGTTTGATAAAAATGGGTGTGAGCTTTCAACTCGCTCAGTGGGGATTTGTTTGTCAATATTAAACACAAGTCATACAAACCATAAATGAATAGCTACAACACACTGTCAGTCGTTCATAGATGTTGGCCAACCATAGATTTAGCTCGAAAGCTACTGTTGTTTTAGCCCGAAAGCTACTGTTGTTTTAGCTCGAAAGCTACTATGGAATGTTGCATTGAGACATAAATAATTCATATAATCGCATATAACATAGACAAACATAGAACACGTTCGAATGTTAACAAGAAATCATATAAATCATAAATGAATGGCTACAACACACTATCATTGTTTTAGCTCGAAAGCTACTATGGAATGTTGCATTGAGACATAGATAATTCATATAATTGCATTTAACATAGACAAACATAGTTTTGAAAAAGTTTAGAATCACCCACCTTTGAATGCGTTTCGTGAAAATGCGAATGTAGATGCTCGTGCTTGAAAATTCTACTTTTGAGATCCCTCGTTTCCTACATTAAAATAATAATTTAACTTAGTGCTTCGCTTTAAAAAAATGGATTTGGATAATTGAAAAGATAATTAAACCATAGCCATGAATCGGATGTCCGGTTAGGGAAAACAAAGCCAATAGTGTTGTTTTAGTCGGGTTCTTGGAATTTGAAAGGGATAATGAAGTTTTGGGTAAATTGGAGGCTCAATCGAACATAAATTCGAAACTTTGGGGTCAATTGGTAAAAAGGGTGGCAAGATCTAGGGATTCAATTTAAGGGATGGCAAAGTTGGGGGTTCCAATTGAAGTGTCTTAGAAAACTGGGGGGGCTAATCGTAAGGAAAAACTTGGAAATCGGGTCTCAGCCCTAAGATCCCTAAACCACCCGCCCGTCAAGCCCGTCCCCTTTCCCTTTCATTTCTCCCTTCTCCACTTTCAGCGACTCGGCGGCGAAATAGCCGGCCACTCGACGGCGGGCTACGGCCAGACGGAGAACGGCGGCCAGCGGCTTTCCACCCTCTTCGACGAGCATGGCGAAACTCCGCGGGCTGCCAAAATCCTCCCACCTTCTCAGAAAATCGACGGCGGCCCGGGACTCGGCGGCTCCTTTGGCGATTGTGCAGGCGGCGGCGGCGATGCTCGGCTCGGCGTCGGCGAGGACCTCCGCCTTTGATTTCTCCCTGGCGGTGGCTCGACAACAGAAACGGCCGCGTTAGGGTTCGGCGGTAGCGGTGTTGAACGGCGCGGGCTTCCGGTGGTGTTGGGGCCTCCGGTGGCTGGGCTTTACCAATCGAGGCCGGGCCTATTGACTGCGGCTGGACCGGAAGACGGCGATGCCGTGGGGCCGCTGGCGTGGCGACGATGGTGTTGAATATGGTGGTCGACCGACGGTTGGGGGTTTTGGATGTCGGGTTTGCCGGATTGGCCGTGTTTTGGTTGTGGTTTCGGACGTCGTTGACTTGGCTACGTGGGGTTTGCAGGTGGTGGTGATGTTGGAAACATGGGGCTGCCGGGTTGTTTTCGGGTCTCGTTCGGGTCATGGCGGTGGTCGTGGTTTGTGGTTGTCGGGCTGGAAGGTGGCTATGGCTGTTGTGTGGCTGAGGTCTTGCCGACGATTTGGTGAGGATGGTTCGGACGGTGGTGGTTTGACGTGGCTGTGGTGGTGGCCCGGCGATGGGTTTGAAAAACGGGCTGTGGTCGGTTGGGTCAGTGGCGTGGACGCGAAGGTCCTCTCCTCCTTCGTCTGCGACCTGGGCGCAACGACGGGTGGTGACGTTGATCGGCCGCTGGTGTGGCAAGTGTGGAGATTGTGGGCCACTGGTGGCGACGATGGAGATTGGGGGCTGTGGTGTCGGTTTGGAACGGTGATCGTTTGGGTTTTTGGACAGGGGTTAAGGATTTTGTAGTTGGTGGTGGCTCGGCAACTTTGGTAGCGGATGGTTAATAATCGGCAGCCGATCGGTTGCGATGGTTGCCGGATGTTTGGATTTAAAAAAAATAGAATAAAAATGAAAGAATGATTTTACCTGTTGTTTTGCGGCCGGTTTTGCAGAAAGATGAAAAAAAAAATAAAAAAGCTGGAGAGTTTTGAAAGCGGCTCAAGAAAAAAAATGAGACTTTGTTTATAAATCAACTTAGGATTTAATTATGGAAAGTTAGGGTGGAGTCTTGGTGGACTAGGCTAGCAATTGGGTTTCGATTGGGTTCGTTTTTAAAGTTCGAAGAGAGTCGACCCAAAGACTCTTAAGTTTTAAATCAAACAATTTGTGCAAATGATCCAATAGTATTTTAAGTTATTAAGTAAATTATAATAATTTTAGAAATTAAAGTTATTTTATAAAATTAAAATCTATTAATTTGATTATAATGATATTTTAAAATAATTTATGATAATTTACATAGATTACAACTACAATATAATAGTCTTTAAAATATATTTAACAATCGCACTAGAAATTATATTAAATAGAAATCCTTAAATCAATTAAATAAATCGTAGTAGTTTTTAGAAGTCGAAATATATATATAAAATTGATTTGGTAACCGAATTGCTAATTCGATTAAATAGAATTCTATGGGTTTTAAATTTGGCTTTGGTAAATATAAAATAAAATGAAAATAATGTAATTGGATTTGAATAAAAGGCTTATTGGACTTGAAACAATAGAATTTAAATAAATAAAAAAATTGGCTTAAAATATAAGGAAATAAAAACTTGGGCGTTACAAAGTCTCTCTTTCCAGAACGGTATTTTGAAATACCGTTCTGAAAATCGCGGCTTTTCAGAATGGTATTTCAAAATACCGTTCTGAAAAGTCTCTCTTTCTAGAACGGTATTTTGAAATACCGTTCTGGAAAGTATAACTTACCAGAACGACATTTGAAAATATCGTTCTAGAAGTGCGACTTTCCAGAATGGTATTTTTAGATAACGTTCTTGTAAGTTATACTTTTCAGATCGATATTTTGAAAATACCGTTCTGGAAAGTCCATTTACTAGAACGATTTTAGAAAAGTTACTTCTAGAAAGTTTAAAAAATTAAAAAATAAATAAAATGAAAGTAGGAATACACCAAAATCAATAATAATAAATACTGTGATTTATATCACCAAATTTCAGTAAAATCTAAGACACGGCAAACTAAAACTAATATTAATACAATAATATTTTTTATTCAACTATATGAAATCCATAAAAAAAAAGATAAAGTCTTCATGAAAAAGATAATGCCTGCTCCACCAGTCGAATTGCTCCACCAGTCGAATAACTGTTGGCGAGCCTCCTTAAGCAGCTTCCCTTTCTTTCTCTTCTTCATGAATTCCTGCTTGAGGCTGCCCAAATAACAACTGTACTTCCGTAAAATCTGGCCTTTGAGCTCTCGATCCTCCGCTTGAGGGTTTACGAAACTGTTGTTCACATCAACCTCTTCTCCCGACGACCCATTTCTCTCCATTGCTTCGGCACAAACTGTCGTCACAGAAAATAATAATTAAAGAATTCATAGCATGAAAAATGAGTAACTTGTGCATGTGTGCAGGCTTTGATTATGCTAATATGAAAAAAGCATGATATTATTAAACCCTTGAATGAAGGCATAATTTACAGGATGAACTAAAAATTGTAGATATCAATTCAAGATTATGTTTAAACCATATCAAGGCTTGATTCAATAGAAAATACATAAGTAACATTCACAAGATTTAATCTAGGCTATAAAAAATTCAATAAATTTGATTAGCATATAAGTACTAAAATGACAAAGGAGATCAATTACGAAAATCAGGTTTTGGCCAAATATAGGGAAAAAAATCAACAACTGAAATGAGGACTAATTACCTTCTAATCCATCAGTGATTGCCCAAGCTTGGAGTATTGTGCATACTCTCTGGGCGGTGTGTAAGCTAATGGGTAAGCTTCTGAAAATTGCATTTTCTCCTGCAGGTGACACAATAATCAATTTCATTTTATTACTTATAATCAAATGCCAATCAGCTATTTGATTTGATTAAGCATGCATTACATAGCCATAAATATGACTGATCAGGTGGCAAGTAAATGCATAAAAGAAACCAGTTTGATCGAGAATGATCTTACACAACAGCTTAACTCCAATGTTTTTGTAGTTGCAAACAGTTAAATAGTTTCATATTAGGAAAAAGAATTCAAGTTATTTTTACTTTCATTTATAATTATTGACACCACATCAGCTTTGACACTAGAACATCTTATTAAGCTGACAAACTGACCGAATGAGTTAATCTAAAAAAAAGAAAAGAAAAGAAAAGCTCACCCCACTAAGTCGTGATCTTCCAGGAGTTCGAGATCTTTCAGGTTTTATCTAATATATATCTGAAAATTGAAAAGGAGTTGGTCTACTCAAACTCAAGATACATACAAAATATGCTCAAAGGGCACAGAACTTAGCCCCTCACTTCTCATATCTCATATCATATACACCCAAATTGAACCAGCATGCTCATGCCATTTATCATAAAAAAAACCTTACACCAAAATATTCTGGGCCCAATCACACACACATACATATACAATATGTATCTATAGGTACTTACCAGGAAGTTGCCATGGCTCACAAATATGAAGATCAATTTCCACTAAAGTACCCCTTAGAACCTCGTCATTAGCAATTTTTTTGTAGAGATAATGACAAACCAACTCTTCATCACTTGGATAAAACCTGAAACCTGGTGGTAGACTTTCTCCAATATCTCTTAAACCCATTCTTTTTATATTTAGTCTTATTCTCAAACTTTTTTTTTTTGGAATATGCAAGATTAATTAAGAAGAGAACTTGGACATGCTTATTTATAGAGGGAGGGGAGAGAGGGAGAGAGATGGGGTGATTGAAAAGTACCTTGTCCAAATTGAAATTATCTTTATTCTTAATTAAGCTAGTGAAGTTAGTTATGGTTACATGTATAAATTTAGATGTATTATTGTTATAAATATAAAATATAATACGTGGGAAGTTTCAAGAAATTTTAAAGACCAAAGTCACAAGATATCTTTATGTGGAAATGGGGCTG
>BMAC01000727.1:76388-127367 GCA_014905375.1 Phtheirospermum japonicum | reverse complement strand
ATTTGGACATGATACTATTGGTTTTTATCTACCTCAAGGAACTATATATTACAGAAAAGAAAGTCATCAATGCATTAACACATTATTCTCCACATGTCCTCGCAGTAATAACATCGAAGCTATACCTCACAAGTCAGTTTCACAAGTTCGGTGGTGATTTGAAGATAAACACCATTTATCCGTTTTAAAAAATTATTTTCTCGAGTACCAAATGGTTTATTGCAAGCAACTGATTTTTAACACATTTAAGTGCATAAAAAAATCACTAACACTTATAAATGGTTTATAAAAAGACAAAATCACCATCACATATAAATGATATCTAAATAAAATATTTGTGTGATCCATGTCGAACCATCAATATAAACTCAGTTACAACAAGAACCCCAACCATTAATTACGCCCATAATTAAGATAATAATATGGCCCCTTATCACCAATCTTCTAAATCCTAAAACAGAAGATATGCTGTTGTATTTACAATAATTATATCTCTTAAAACTACTAAAATATATTTTAACAAATATAAAAATATCCCAATAATCTCAAAAATTACACTTTGAACAAAAAAAATTAAACAATCACACAAGTTTGAGTGTTTTTTTTCATAAAAGAGGAGCACCCATATGAAAAGAAAAATTCTTGAGCTAACGATTAACTAAATGCTCATCAAGCTATCGCACGTAGTCCGTCGAACTCTAAAGCCCCTATACACACAAACATTCATATTATCTGGCATGGAAAATAGAAAAAGTAAAATACAGAATAATAAAAACAATTCAGCAAAAGACTGGTTGAAATGAAGGGATGAGGAAAACTTCAATAGGCTTTTTGTAATTCCAGGGTCTGAACATACCTGAGTTTTATAATGAACCCATCGATGGCAGAGATCTTCCTGACAAGGGCGCGTATGGCGTGAGATCTGTAGGCGGACTGAATCTTAACGGTGGCTGAGGATTGTCGATATTGGGGGAGGGGAACAGTTGTCGAGATGGTTTCCGACGGTGGGTGATTTGATGAGGGTGGCGGCATCGCTGAGGGATTCGAGGCGGGCGAAGGAGGAGCGGTCGAGGACCTCCAGCCAAGGGCGGCGCTGGGAGAGCGGCGGCGCTGGGAGAGGCCGTGGCGGATGGTGTAGGTGAGGCAGGAGAGATTGGAGCGGGAGAAATTGGAGCAGGCGAGGCCATGGTTTTGGATTTTGTTAAGAATAAGTAATAACCAAGTTGTGAACAGATTAATATTATTAAAAATACGTTATGGAATTTTTATTATTTTTTATTTAGAAAGACATTCAAGAACGGTAATTTTAATACCGATCTAGATTATAATTTGTTTTTTTTTTTTAGATAGACTTTCCAAAACGATAATTTCAATACCGTTCTGGAATGTTCGTCATTCCAGAACGGTATTACAATACCGTTCTGAAAAGTATACTTTCCAGAACGGTATTTTAATATCGTTCTGGATTGACGAACATTCCAGAACGGTATTGAAATTACCATTCTGAAAAGTATACTTTCCAGAACGGTATTTTAATACCGTTCTGGATTGACGAACATTCCAGAACGGTATTGAAATTACCGTTCTGAAAAGTATACTTTCCATAACGGTATTTTAATACCGTTCTGTAATGTTTGTCAATCCAGAACGGTATTTCAAAATACCGTTCTAAAAAGTGTTGTCCATAACAGTTTTAAAAATACCCTTCTAGATTGACTTTTTTGTCTGTTCTATAATACAGTTTCTGTACTAGTGGGTGTACAAGTACCAATAAGACGTTGGTGGATCGGATATCCGACATGAGGCAGAAAAAGCCTCGGCAATGTTGACCGAAGGAGAAGCCGGCTGAGTGAAGCGCTCCGGACAGACGGATGCATAGTGTCCCTGAGTACGGCAGATTTGACATTGAGGTGGACGCTTCTGCCATGAACCGCCAGGGCTGCCTGATTTCTGCCCACGACCAGCGGATTGTATGCAGTGATTACGTCCACCAGAGCCTGCAGAGACGGAAGAAGAAGGTACGGTCTGGGCAGCAAATGCAGCAGGAGGCGTCGGCAACGGATCCAGATTCTGATGGAAGAGGTCCCATGCCTCGGCATTATTGAGAAGATCCGAGAACAACGGGGATAGGGACATGTGCGTAGCACTAAAACTAGAGAAAGCCGATCCAAGACCCTTCATGAAGAGATGGGTTTTGTCCGTGTCACTTACGGTAACACCAATTGCCGAAAGTTGATCACAAATTGTTTTGAATTCTCTGCCAAATTCAGCGACCGACTTGTCTCCCTTTCGTATGGTCTGCAACTGACCCTTCAACCGGAATTCCCTCGCCTTTGACTGATGACTGAAGGTGTTCTCCAAGCTTACCCAGACATCGCGGGCGGTGGCACAACCGACGACAACAGACATTGCCTCTTCCATAAGAGACGAATAGAGAAGAGAAACTAACCTTTGGTCCTCAACACGCCACGACAGATAATCGGCGTTGGGTACTGATTTTTTGTCAGTGATGATTTCAGGCGGAGGGGCAGGGCGCGATCCATCGATAAGGCCAATCAAGCCTTGTCCGACAAGGAGTGGGGAAACCTGACTTCTCCACAATAGATAGTTTGTCGAAGTAAGCTTGATGGTGAGCATGTGGATTAGAGTAGCATAAGGCATAGAATAAGAGGGAGAGGATTTTGCCGTGGATGCTGCCATGAGGGAAGAAATCGGCTTGAAGAAAGAGGAGAGAAGGTGGTCGGCGGTTGTGATAGAATCAGGGTTTTAGTTGTGGTAAATGGCTACTACCATGTAGAGAAATATTCTTGTATTTCTTGATGATAATTACAATTGGAGTAATACAATATATACACAAAGAAGTGAAATCTCTCCTATATCTATACAAGGAAAGAATCAATTAAATGAATATAGCAATCCCTAACTTATAGGATCAATCGTAAATTAAGGGATGCTATTAATATGTACATTCTAAAAAGTGATTATTTTAGAATGGATTTTACAAGTTGCGTTCTAGATACTGCCAGTCTTCGATTATTTAGAACGTACATTGTAAAAAAAAATCTAGTATACGATTTTTTTATTATAAAAATGCCATCGGACGATATTATAAAACGCAGGCACGTGAGGCGTTCTAAAATATTTGTTTTAGAAAACTTTTTCCGTGCTAGTGTTTCATTGTTCTTTAGTCTGCGTTTGCACACTTCTCTTCTTTTGATTTTGATACAAACTATAATTAACTACATTATCATATAAGAGTACAAATGAGATAGTACCAGAATTTTGGCATATACTTGGCTGAATTTTGTTCCACAAAGTATTGCCACAGCCGCCTAAACACTTTTTAAAGACCAAACGCAGTTCTTTCCTTCTAATCTTTCTTACCAGATTCCTAGTTAGCCACTCACGTTACTAGATTGTTTTATTACATTGCACATAAAACAAGTTCCCATGTACTCTTAAAATGATGAAACTTCCCCAAAAGATTCCCATACAGGAATCAAAGAACAAGTCACTTTGAAAATTATAATCAAAAGCAAAAGGAATTAGATTCCACCTTAACTGTGTTTCCAATCAATAATTTGGAACTATATAAATGTAACCATTCTTGTGATATACACCTAACAATTCATTTTACAAACTCCTCTAAGGCTCGTATTATAAAAAAAAAAAAAATGGAGAAAAAAAGGGACGCAAAGCATCTCGATAAGCATAGACAACATCACAGGCCACGAGATGCCTTCGAGCTTTATGAAATTGAGCACATGCCACGAACACTTGTTAAAGTTCCGAGCGATCATCATGCTAAACCTCATGCCCCTGAATCAAATAGGCCTGATTATTACGATGCGCAAAGAAAGGGGGACCGCTATTGGTGCCCCAAAGAAGAAGACAACGAGGGGAATATCCATACTAAGGTGAACATCGATGTTGAGGCCGAGATGTTCATCATGTTAGAGCACGAGAAGTTCGAGCGAAGCAGATGGATGTCTAGGAATGACTACTAACTGATTAATTCATTATCTCCATAAGTATTTCAATGGGACAGATTAAATGTTTGGAGCTTGAATAATGTCCTTGTTCTTTCAATTAATTGGCGAGAAATTATTCTGTGTCAGTTTGTTTCATTCGCTTGTGTATATAGGAGTATTGTACGTCTGTCAATAAAGTTATATTATCCAATATTTGTGTAAAGTGGACTTTAATTATTAGGACAAGCAGTTCTTCTGCAGAAAGAACTGATATGGGAGGATAGCCTTCAAGTGTCTCAAATTTGTAGGTTATTTAAACAGACGAAAATAACTCAATGCTGCGAAAGAGATTTTTAATTTTTCAAGTGTTTTCAGACACCGTCTTAGTACCAAATTGAATCGAAATGGGAACAAGTCGCAATTAAGAAATACACTTATCCGAAATATTGTGTTTGAAAGTCGACCGAAAGTAAATCATTGGGACTGCTTATGATTCAGCACGGAATGGATATACCACCAAACAAATTTTAGTAATTTTATGAAGAAAAAAAAAAAATCTAACTTCATGTTGAATTTTGGCTTTGGACAGATGGTCCGGATTGAAGAACTTCAGTCCCCCTATATATATATTTATCAAGAAATTGTGCATATCATTCACAATTTAAATGCTCAAAAGCGTAAGTGACGCGGGTAAGTGTAAGAGATGTACAAGGTATCATAAGACACCACTCAAAATTCACCACTTTAGCAACTCACCAAAAAAGTTAGAAAAATATACAAGAAGATAAATTTTTTTAAAAAGTTTAAATACTCAAAATATGATTTTTATTTTGAAACTGGTCGTGGAGACATTACAATAAAATGCCTTTTATAGGCAAGGTTTGGAACAACCCTAAAAAATGAGTAAAAAGTTATAAATAAGATATTACATTTCATAAGGCCCCTAGATAGTGAAAAAGTGATTCTAATAAAAATAAATAAGATGAATCTTGACTAAAAATTAATTATTATCAACCACTAAAGTGCTTCAATAATTCCCGCTTGATACCCTTGAACCTCACATACTGATTTGTACGTATTTGTTATGTTTTTGTATATATTTCGAGTCATTTTGAGTCTTTTTGTTATCTTTTTCGGGTAAGATTAGGCTATTTTGCATAATTTTGCATTCTTTGGCGTTTTGCTTAACTTTCTGACTTATTGATCAATAATTGGTTCTTTTGAGATAACTTTCTTATTTTCTCATACATCTAGAGCATTTGGAGAATCCGAGAGACATGGACGAGGAAGTCAATGCCCAAAAGTAGCCAAAAGGACACTTGTCCGATCAGATTGATCTAATCTCCGACCGGATTGACTTTCGAAGCACATACCGGTCGGACGACCTGTCGATAGACCCCTTGGGCCAACATCCGATCGGATGATCTGTCATCCGATCGAACCAGTGGATAGAAACTTTTATCCGACCGGATATATACATTACAAACGCAGATTTTTGGGATTCTTCAGTTACGAAACGGCTTTTGAGGCTTTAAAATTCAGAAAATATCAGCAGGAGAGGTGTTTTTAAGCCATCTTTTGCTCGTCCGCCGAATTACAATCCTCCTTATCATCCTAGCAACCGCATACATCTGGATTTTATTTATGCCAATCCAAATGCGGGTGTTAATCCTCACGTGGGTCCGTCTCGTCCGCCTATTCCGGTGAATGCTCCCACTCCACCTTCCGATCCTAATCTCATAGTCATTATGCAACAAATGCAATCATTTTCCATTTTTATGGCTTCGTTCAATTCTAAGTTCAATGCCCTTGAGGCTACGACCAACGAGTTAAACACTAAAATGGGGTAATTAGCAAGTGATGTGAATATGCTCAAGCAAGCTCATGAGAAAGGCAAATTTGCCAAGCCAAACTTCGCAAGCTCATGCGGTCACGACCCTTCGAAGTGGTAGGGTGGTTGATAATAATGTTTTCCCGCCATCCGACGAGGAGGTGGTTTCTATTCCGAATGTTTTTAATCCTCCCGACTCTACTCCCGTGGGTCCTACTTTGGCAAAGGAAATTCTCGATGGCCTACACAAGTCTTCTAACGCCTATAAAACCACCAAGTTTTAAGGCTCCTACGCCCTATCCATCCCGACTACAAAATGCTAAGAAAGATGGACAATTTCAAAAGATCTACGATCTATTGTCCAACGTAAACATGACTCTTCCCTTGTTAGACGCCATTCGGGATATGCCCGCTTATTCCAAGTTCTTCAAGGAGATTTCCTTCAAGAATCTTGTGAGCGCTACGAATTAAATAGTTTATCTATCCAAGGAGGCAAGTGTAGTTTGTGACCCCTCTCTCTTGTCTCTTAAGAAGGCGGATCTCGACTCGTTTTGTATTGATATCACACTTGGGAATGGTAAAGTTACTATGGGTATGCTTGATTCCAGGGAGGGTATTAATTTGATGCCATTTTTGATATACGAAAAATTGGAGCTTCCTCCTTTACAAGAAACACGCATTTGATTATAATTGGCCGATCAATTAGACACCCAAAGGGGATGATCAAAGATGTTCTTGTACAAGTTTGAGGGATCGTGGTTCCGGTCGATTTCGTGGTATGGGATGTTGGCATGGTGAAGGATGATGGCACCGAACACACTATCTTGCTAGGCCGCCCATTCTCATGGCTACAACTCAATGTTTGATAGACGCTGGGAAGAAGAATCTTACTTTGTCCGTAGTAGGTGAATAGCTCATATTTTCTATGGCTAACATGTCATCTATTCCATCAAGTGTCTTTCATGCGGATTGCTTACATGTTGATATGATTCAAGAGTTGGATGACTAAATTTTTATGGAGGAAGAGAGCAAAGAGGAGGAGTTTGACCCGAGAGCTTGTGTTGAAGGTTGTAGTGAGGGAAATGAGGCCTTTGTTTGTAACGACGATGCAATGGTGTTTCAATGTGACAAAGGATTGTGTGAGAAGGATTTTATATGTGTCGTTGAGGGCAACAACAAAATTTTAGAGGGGGAGGTAGAGATTATTGACGATGGGTTAGAAATGAAACCCATTGAAAAGTTTGAAGATTATCTTGAGAAGATCGTTGAATTGCTTGAATTAATCCCTAATAAGGTCGAGAGGAGGCACAAGCCCGAACTTAAGCCTCTCCCATCTCACCTCAAGTATGTCTATTTGGAAGAAGAGGAGAGCAAACTGGTTGAGTTTGAGCATGAAGCTTTTGGGCGATAGAAGTCACGAATATGGATTTGAAGGAGGCCGAGCGTGAGAGAATGTTGCGAGTGGAGGAATTAGAAGAGTTTTGGAACTTTCAATGTGAAAATACTCATATCTACAAGGAAAGAGCGAAGAGAATCCATGACGAGGGGATGGTCCCAAACTATCTTGAAGTCGGTATGCTCGTCTTGCTTTACAACTCCGGGCCTTATGTCCCGGCAAGTTGAAATCGAAGTGGATGGGGCCATATACAACTGAAGAAGTCAATTCGAAAGGAGCGGTGCCCTTTATCGATCCTAAAATGCAAGAACGAGTCCAAGTCAATAGCCATTGGGTCAAGCCTTATCGGCACATTTTTCTCTACCCACCATAAAGCAAGAAGGGAGTTTGTCAAGCTAATGACGTAAAAGAAGTGCTTCTTGGGAGGCAACCCATGTTCTTTTCGTTTATTTCTTTTATTTTTACATTTCTTTCTTTCTTACTTTCTTATTATATAAGAATCCAAAAACTTTCAAAAAATTAAAAAAAATTGTGTTGTCTTTTGGTTATTTCTAGCCCTTGGGTTTTTTTGGTTTTTATTTATGTGCATATTTTCTTTTGTTTTTGATTTTGTGTGATTTTCTTTTATAGCATTTTGTTTTCCGACTCCAACTTTGGTCGATTTGATAAGTTAGTAGCGTTCATGGAGCCGGGAGAAACAAGCCATGCTTGGTTTTTACTTAGATTGCTTCGATGCTTAAGTGGACCCCACCGAGCTCGACCCAAAACTCACTCGGTTAAGGAAGCTTCTATCTCACCCTCCTTTTACTTGATTTTCATTAAAATACAATAAGGGCATTGCATGGTTTAAGTGTGGGTGGGTGGGTGGTTAGGGTCCTGGTTTTACAAAGCATGATTTATCTTTATTAACTTGAGCCTTGGCGAAGTGACGCTTACTAATTGCGCATTTATATGGTTGAGTCGTTTTTGTGTCTTGTGTGAGTTTATTATATTGTTGAGAAATCACCACATGCTTAGAAGTTTGAGTAGTTTACTTGTTGGATTTTTACATGTATATACCCTCTTGTGTAAGGAGTTGAATTTTTGTGCTTCGTCCACAACCCAACTATATATATATAATCAATATTTACTCATGAAAAGATTGCAAAGCTATAAAAGCTCTTTTGATTTTGTCTCCCAAAACCCGGTGCAAACTAGTGAGTAGCCTTGTGTGAATTACCGGCTTTGTTTGCATTTTTATGGAAATTGCATTGAGGTGGCTTGATTTTTCTCGTACATAATTGAATTTGGAAATGACCTCGAGGCACATATATCACCTTTATTCCGGCCATATCCAAATATATAAGCTACTTAAAATTCCCAAATGAGCCCCCTTGAGCTTATACCCCATTTCTTGTTAATCGAGCTCATTTTTAGCTCTTATATCTTCATAAATTGTGAGGTGAGAGTGTATATTTTTAGTTGACTAGAAATGTGTGGGAAATTAATTTTGGGTTTTGGGTATTGAGTCTCTTATATATATTAAATAAAGAAATAATAAAAAGGAGAACAACAAACAAACTCCAACACAAATCACGAAAAGTGATAAAGCGTGCGTTAAGTGAAAAGCCTAATGTTTAAAAACGTCTAAGTTTAGTAAAAAGAAGTGAATTCAAAAAGCTTCTAAGTGTTGGGAAATAAAAGTTGGAAAAGTGTGTGAGTGTACGAAAGGGTTTCGAATAAAAGTTTGGTAATTTTTGAAGGGTGAAGCGTTCATCAGCTTCGAGTTCTAGAAGTTAGGGTTTCGTGTGTTAGCCACTATATCCATATAATCCATACCATACCAAAGAGATAACATTATAACCCGAGTAAAGACCTCTTTCGATTCTTGTTTGGTCATGTACAATGGGTGATTTTGAGTTTCTAATTTGTGAAATCTTGACAAGGTGCATGTATTGTCTGATTTGAGCGTATACCCTTATATAAAAAAAAATACCTGAGTGAATTGAGCGAACACCCTCAAAATTCCATTTATGAGGAAGTCGTGGTTTTCATTTGAAAAAGGATAATACCAGTAATGCTTGGCGATAACGAGTTGATGTTGATACTTTTATCACTCTAATAAGGATAAGCACAAGGATCTTTCATTTTGCATAATTTTTATTCAATGTACATTCTCGATTCTTTTCGTTGTTCGAGGATGAACAAATAGATAAGTGTGGTGTGATTGTTTTGTATGTAATTGTGGTGTTTTTCTCGTGTTTATAATTAAGGTTTAGTGTTGTTTATAGTGGTTTTGAGTCGAGTTTCATTAGGTTATTAGGTTGTTTTCTTATTTTATTGTTTTGAACCTTATGTGTGTGTCGAGGGTGAGGTTTGTGTGATTCTTGAGTTTTTATGTTTAAACTTCCTATTTTATAGGTGAAAGGATGGGCTTGCTTGATATTGGTCATTGTTTTGAGAAGATAAGTTCGATTGGATGGACGGATCTTGAAGTTAGAAGCACTAAAGAAGAAAAAATAGGTGAATTAATGAATTAATTCCGTGCCAAGATGCGCCAAGACGTGCCTAAATTCGCGCCACGAACTAGCTCCAAAATTCCAAAATATTCTGGAATGATCGCTAAGCCTTGCCAAGGCATGCCAGGCTCCTTGGCGCATGCTGGCGCACGCCAACATCGACGCCAAGGAAAGGAACAGCAGCGCCCAGCCTGTGCTCGCGCCAAGCCATGCCATACCTTGCCAAGCGATGCCAAGGCAAGCCAACATTAGCGCCCAGCCTGTGCCCACGTCTGTGCTCACACCAAGCCTCGCCAAGTCATGCCAAATAGCAAGCCAGGGGGTTATTTCAGGTCAACCTTGTCAAACCCGGGAAATCCAAGCCCTTAAGGCTAATTTGACCCATTTACCCTTAATAAAACCTAGTATAAATAGTTGTAAGATGAATTCAAGTAGGAGATCTCACTCTCTTCCCAACTCTTGCATGGGTTTGGGGATTTAATTTCTCTCTCTAGTTCTTACATTTAATTTCAAGCTTTTCCTTAGGTTTGTAAGCTCGAGAATAATTGAAGTCATCACTTGGATTTTATTTTGGATTGTAATATCATTCAAGTTTGTGTTTCTCTTTCTTAATTCAAGTAAATTTTCCTTAATTTTCTTCCTTGTTCTTCAATTTCAATCTTGTTCTTCAATTTATGGATTTTCCCTTAGCTCTTAGATTTATTGTTAGATTTGTGATTTGGTCTATAGAATCTAGGTGAGTGACACACCTTGATCATAGATCGGATCCTTGATCATTTTTATTTCAAGTATTTCCTATGCTTTATTTTAGTTTTTATTTTCACGTATGGTTTTATGTTGAATCGTAGATCTACTCTGTGTTTCTAGTTATTTTTTGAAATTTTTTTAACTTTCACGTCAACTTTTATTGCTCTTTCCATTGGTGCTTTCGATTTTCATAGATTCGCATTATTTGGATTTCATGATCATGCATACATAGTTGTACCTTAGGTTTTCATGCTTGTAATTTGTTGTTTCTTTGCTTTTTATTGCTTAGTTTGATTATTGCTTGCAATTTCAATATGTCATACGCACGAGGCATCCAAAATACTTGCTTTACTTTTCGTAGTTTCTCTTAGTTTTTCATTTATTTCTATTTATTTTTGTTTTCTCCCTTTAATTTCTCAAGCTAGAAACTCATTGATTTGCATAAATCAATCGAATTCTGATAATACCAAGCCATACGAACCTTTATCTATACTACACCACCAAAAACTCTTAAAACACTAGTCAAAGACCTAGGCTGTCATGCTTATCACCTAGGCAGTCGTGCCTATCATCTAGGTTGTTGCACCCATTAACCGTTGAAAATGACACGTCCTGGCCGACCTCCAATGTGCACCCCCGGTGCATGCCGTCCGACCAGGGCATGATCGACCAAGCAGGGCATGCAACACCTAGCGCTTACACGCCGACCCCAGTGCGCGATAGGCATAACGCCCACGACCGACCAGAGGACAGCGACCAAGCAGAGCACATAGCACTCGGCACCCGCCAGTTGACCAGTCGTAAGCCAGCCAAGCAGAGTGTGCAGTACACGGTGCCTTCTAGCCGACTAGGCACGCACAAGTCGAGATGGACATCTCGAGTGACTAGGTCTCAAGTTTCGAGGGCGCAGCCGTGCGCCCTCACCAACTCACAGCTGGCCGACTAGGCGTGTACAAAATGACTAGCGCACATCAGCCAACCAGGCCTCGAGTCAAGAGCGCACAGCTGCGCACCCTTGCCAACCAAGGGTCACCCGACCAGCCACATACAAGCCGATTCGGACATCTCAACTGTCCAGGCCTCAAGTAGCGAGTGCGCAAATGCGTGCCCTTGTAACTAAGGGCCGACACGACCAGGCACGTAAGCCGAACTAGACAACTTGGTTGACCAGGACACGAGTTGGGAGCGCGCAGCCGTGCGACCTCGCCAACTAAGGGCTGGCCAACCAGGCGCCCATAAGACGAGCTGGACACCTCGGCTGACCACGCCTCGAGTTGCGACTGTGCAGTCACGCGCCCTCACCAACTAAGGGCCGGACGACCAGGTCATAATGCGGCTGACCAGGGCATGATAGCTGACCAGGGCATGATAGCTGACTAGGGCGCGGCGGCCGACCAGGGGATTCATTGGCCAACCAGGCAAGAGTCATGCGTGAGTCATCTAGATCGGCCAGATGCTAAAACATGAGGGAAAAATTACTTGGCCAAGACTGATTGACCAAAGGAAAGTTCAGCTCAAAACCAAGGTAAGATGAGGATGACTTGAAGTGGCTGAAAAGACGTAATCAAGTTTAACTATCCTGGTTGAAAAATGGCTAATCACCAATGAAGTAACGTCATGTGTCTAATTAGGGTTAGAATTTTGGTTACCTTTTATACCAAGTAAATCGGTGACCACTAAGGTGGTGGCACGTGTCCAATTAGAGTTTGGAAGGAAAACTATAAATAGCCTCTCCAAAAGAGAGAGAAGGAGTCCAAACTTTTAAAGAGAGAGGAACACATAGAGAGTTTTAGAGAGAAGTCTTGTATCAAGAGAATTAACAATTGTAAAAGGATCTGGTCAAGGTCGATCCTACCTAAATTTTGGGAATAAAAGTCATGCACTTTTTCCTACTCATTCATTACTTGTTATTTTGCTTATCTCCTTGTTTTATGTGTGGAAATTGCTTAAGCTACACATAGCTTAAACAAAATGGCCTTAGAGGAAGGTTTCTTATGATCCGCGGTTACAATCACTCAATCAACTCTCTTTTATTTCTTATTTATTGTGTTCGATTTTAGTTTTTTCTTGAGGAGCTTGTTGTCAGCCTTCAATTTGGTTTAGGTTTGTTAAAAAGAGAGAGAGAGAGGGAAGAGGTTTTGAACCTGTTTATCACCATGAGCACTTCAACAAGCTCGAGAAGAAACCGTGGAAAAGAACGTCAGGAAAAAACTACCCAATCATGAAGCACCCCACCTTTGCCAAAGAATTCAAAGAAATGATGAGGAAAACTGCAAAATCAATCTTTGTTTCAACCCAAAAAATGACCAACGTTGAGAACGCCTGGAACCTTGAACACCTTCCTGATATGCACCACAAACACAAGTTAGAAAGAACCACCGGTGATTTTCCGATGGAAACCTCTCCAATGCTTAAGTCAGTAAGCATTTGAGGTGTTTTCCAGAAAAAAAAGAAAGAATGCTCAAGAGAATGACATACCTCTCTCAGCCTTGGGGCTGAGATACTTATAGCTTTTCCTAGTGGGGACCCCAGCCGGGATCTCAGGAGCACATGCCGCGAATCTCGGACCGTTGTGCAACAAATTCTGACAGGTGGTCCCACTTGTCTCTCCCTGGGGGAGTCTGAGAAACAGGTCTTCCCTGTTCCAGGTCTTCCTTCACTCCGCATTATCTCAGCTCTAAGATTCCAGCAGAATTCAAGGAACCAGACCTGTCGTTATCCAGCTCTTCTTGCCTTTTATGTTCCTGCTTTTCAAAAGATCAAATCTTGCTATAGTGAGGATGAGCTCTATTTCTTAGAGGACTTAATCAGGTCTGCCACCCAAAACAGGCTAAACGTCAGTCCCCAAAACTTCAGTTCGGCATAATCCTCAAGCTTTTAGTCATCTCTTCAAGATAGTTAAGTTAAGGAGGGATCCCAGGCGATAACCACCTCTTCTTGATATTCCTGATGCCATTAGGAGGGTTATTTAGATCTTTTTCTAAGACAGAGCTATTCTAGCCCTCCCTTAATTTATCTAACTACTCTGAGTCAGAGCTACCCCAAACCAGGTCTGGCGTATATGTTGCCCTATCAACTCCTCCCCCAAAATAGCTGGGGTAGATCGGTAATATCCCAAAGCTCTTTCGAAATAAATGGGGCCATTCTGTCTTTTATGACTTCTCGTACTGAGGGAATCCCGAGATATCCGCCTGCCGCACAGCCCTAATTATTGGCATTAGTGGTGTCGGTTTGCCTTCCCAAATGGTCCCTATTCCCACACATCTTTTTCGTAACTGACAACTTGGTGGCGTGTGATTTGACCTAGGGCGGTTGACGCTCCATCTCACCACGTAAAGTACTGTTTGCATTAAATGCGTGGATCCCATCAAGTCCCGCCCTCCTCGATTTTCGATTTTCAAATCCATTAAATTTCTTTTTGTCCTTCCATATTCCTTCTTTCCCTTCACTTTTCAAATTCTATCTTTCCAGCGTCCTGAATTTCTCTCCCTCTCCAAAATCCCGGCGATTTTTACAACTCCGCTCCACTTCCGTCCAGCCTTCGCTATCTTATAACCAGGTACCCTCTCATACCCCTTTTAATCATGTCAGTAGTTCCTTCTCAATCTGATTCCACCGGGGGGAGTTTATCCGCCGCGTCGGAGAACTCTACCTCTACTGTACATTTTTCTTCTTCAGAGTCGCCTCCGAAGGCTCCTCGGGAGGGGTTTCCGGTACCTTTAGGGAGACCCCCAGTGATTCCTCCGAATCCCCTTTCTGACAATATCTCTTCCATAGTTAGTAATCAAACCTTGCGAGACATTCGTGCCACCTTTAATATTACCAATGATTTTATTTTTACCAGTCCGTCACCGGACGAGAGAACTTCCGCTCCCCCGCCGCAACATTTAACCTTCTATCTGGATCAGTTCCACACCGGCTTAAGTCTTCCCGTCCACCCTTTTATCCTCGCTGTTTCCCGGATGTACCAGATTCCGGTACATCAATTTCTTCCTAATGCTTTCCGGGTAATGGCGGGTTTTCATCTGGCAGCTCAATATTCTGGAATAACTCCCACGGCCCAACTCTTTTACTCTCTCTTCTTGGCTAAGAGTTCTTCAGGCTTTTTCTATCTCTCTGCCAGACCAGACGTCTATTTCTTCTTTGGTCTGCCTACATCCCATAAGGCCTGGAGGAAGAAGTTCTTCTTCGTCCAGTGTTCTGGAGATTGGGGTTTTTCTCCTGTCTCCATCGATCTCTTGCCGCAGCAGGCCTCCCTACCCCGGGGTGAGAGGCCCCCACACGTAGCCCAAAAAATAGCAACCCTAAACTCCAAGCCCATGGACATCACTAAAGTCCTCAAACCTGACCTCTTAACCTTCTTCATAACCCAACAACAGAGCAGTCCTCTACCAGATCGCATTGGTATTATTTCATGCTGACTATTCGTTTATCCTTGTAATTTCATCATTAATGAGTACTAACAGCTCTATCTTCCTGTCTCAATGAATATGTTGCAGGCACGCTTGGAAGCCAAGGCAGCGAAAGCCACTAGGGCTGGTCAGAAAAGCCTTCTAGGAGAATCCTCCACATCTTCTCCCATCTTAGAGGAGGTTACCTTGGCAGCACTCCCTGTAGATCCAGCCCAGGGGCAGACCCAGGCCACTCCTGTTGCTGTCCCTCCCTCTGGGACAGTGAGGAAAAACCCAGAGCCAGCAAGGAAAGCCGCGCCTGAGTTAGGAGCCCCAATCCAAGGGATCCTGTTTTCTGAAGATCCTGAGGAAGAGCAGCTGCAGAGGCGAAAGAGAAAGAAGTCTGAGCCAGAAGTCATCCCTGAGGTAACCCCTCAGGCCTTCCAAGTTCCCTCTAACCCTAACCAGATCTTCTTCAACAGGTCTGTCCTGAACTGCCCAGGAGAAGTAGCTAGGCAGTTCATGATGGGCTTAGCTCCTGCCGCTGATCGTCGGACCGCGGACAAGATGTCCGATCCCGAATTGGTAGAAGCCTTCTGCCGGTCCGAGGCACAGGTAAAGCACTCACCACATGTCCCTTATCCCCTTTTTACAAGTTTTGGCTAATTTTCCTCTGCTCTACCCGTTTAGACGGTGGTGTTCAGAGCTTCTCTGCTAGCCCGAACGCGCAGTTCTGTACTGCAAACAGATCTGAAAGTGGAGATCGAGCTCTTGAAGAAACAGAGGAAGGAGCTGTTGGCCAAGTATCATGGTCTTGAAGGCGAGGCACAGATGCTCAAAGCAGAGCTGGCTACGATTAAGGAGGAGTTATCGGAGTCGAAGACGGCGTAACAGGAGGCGGAGGGCAGGGCCCGTGCTCTGGCCATTTTGCACGAGGAAGAGCTCAAAAAGCTGAAGGAGAGAGCCAAGAAGGCCAGGGATGAAGGTGAAGCCGATGGAGAAGTTAAAGGTCTCACAGAAGGAGAAGCAAAAGGGAGGCTCGGATTCCTGAACTCTGAAGAAGGTCTGCGCTTGATCCAATTACCTCGACCTACCACGCGCCAGGCCTTTCTAGGATCGCTTGAGCTTTATGACCTGCTGGTTCCCGAGGCGGAGGCATTCTTCCTTCTCGGCGTGGATGCTCATGCCAAATGGATATCCGAGAATCCTTCTCTACCTTTTGACCGAACTGCCCCTATCACCGACGCGTCCGAGCCTACTTCCTTCACCTATGTTGCTGAAGACGACCGCCTCCATCTGCTGGACGATCTGACTTTCACTGACCACATTCGCCAGACCTTTTGTTCCTCTTCCTCGGCGTCTTCTCCTCCCCCCAACCCAACGCTGGTGATGGTGGTGGCCAATTCCCCAACCTTCACCAACTAGGGTGACTTGGAAGAGTCTACGCAGTTCGCGAAAGATTTTACAGAGATGTCTCAAGCTCCAGATCAAGCGTGAGGAAGAGCGGGGTCAGCCAACCTACAATGTAGCTCGTGCTGTCCGGGAAGCCTATCTGCTTAATTCTCCTTCTTATGTTTTCTTAGAGACAGATCTGTAGTTGTGGCCTGTGTGGCTGATCTGTTCTATTTTGTTTACCAGAATATCTTTGTACTGAACTCTCTTTGATCAATGAAAAATGTGTTTTTCTTATTGTGACCTTTGGCCTTCTAGGGTTTCCTGGCTTTCCGGAAACCCTAGTACTTTTTATTCCCTGGTACGTGCTTGTCTTATTTATAAATACGTATATGCATGCTTCATTTTTTCATCATTCATCTGAAAAATGTCTTCTTCTCCTTTGATCGAAGAACTCAATATGGTGAAGAGAAAAAACATCTCCCTGGTTGTGGAGAAATTCAAGCTTTCCGATCAACTGGTCTTGCTCAAGGAAAAAATTGGTTATCTCTATCGGCTTCTGGAGAGGAAACGTCAGAAGAAACGTTTCTACAAAAGAGAGTGGGCTAAACTTCGGCAAGTTAACCGCCAACTCCAGGAGGAGAAGGCGGATCTGGCCGAATCGGTGAATCGGCTGACCGTCGCTGCTGACGAAGCTCATGCACTTGCCAATCGATCTGACAAATATCGACGATGCCTACATGAGACCGAGTGTGAGCTCTGGAGAGCTCGTCGAGCTTTGGCTTCCGATCGGCGTGCTTCGCCCAGATGAATATTTGGGTTTTATCTCTTTTGTTTCCTGCAAATTTATGTAATCAAAGTTGCCAACCTTCGTAGAAGGTGTGGGCAACCTGTTTTTTGGGTTGTGTAGCAGTTAATGAAATATATGAATTTTATGCTTTTCATACACATTTTCTCAGTTTTGCTCAAACTATGAATCAGCCTTTTACTTGCTCGAGCCATTTTATCATATGCTTATATCAGCGTTTTAGCAATTCAGAATTTACCTCATAGGGTTTTCATTCTTTACTCGCGTACACAAGTTGACAATCAGTTCAGGAAAATCATGGGCAGCCGCCTCTGGTCCATCTTGACTTTGAGCTGACGATCAGGTCAGGAGAATCGTGGGCAGCCGACCTGGACCCAAGCTGACAATCAGTTCAGGAATATCATGGGCAGCCACCTCTGGTCCATCTTGACTTTGAGCTGACGATCAGGTCAGGAGAATCGTGGGCAGCCGCCCTGGCCAATCCTAGCTTAAATTAACGATCAGGTCAAGTAAAATCAAGAACCCCCGTTCCTTAGCCAATCCTGGCTTTAAACTGACAATCAGGTCAGGTAAAATCGAGGACATCCATCCTTAGCCAATCCTGGCTTTAAACTGACGATCAGGTCAAGTAAAATCAAGAACATCCGTCCTTAGCCAATCCTGGCTTTAAACTGACAATCAGGTCAGGTAAAATCGAGGACATCCGTCCTTAGCCAATCCTGGCTTTAAACTGACAATCAGGTCAGGTAAAATCGAGGACATCCGTCCTTAGCCAATCCTGGCTTTAAACTGACAATCAGGTCAGGTAAAATCGAGGACATCCGTCCTTAGCCAATCCTGGCTTTAAACTGACAATCAGGTCAGGTAAAATCGAGGACATCCGTCCTTAGCCAATCCTGGCTTTAAACTGACAATCAGGTCAGGTAAAATCGAGCACATCCGTCCTTAGCCAATCCTGGCTTTAAACTGACAATCAGGTCAGGTAAAATCGAGGACATCCGTCCTTAGCCAATCCTGGCTTTAAACTGACAATCAGGTCAGGTAAAATCGAGGACATCCGTCCTTAGCCAATCCTGGCTTTAAACTGACAATCAGGTCAGGTAAAATCGAGGACATCCGTCCTTAGCCCCATCGTGGCTTTAAACTGATAATCAGGTTAGGTAAAATCGAGGACATCCGTCCTTAGCCAATCCTGGCTTTAAACTGACAATCAGGTCAGGTAAAATCGAGGACATCCGTCATTAGCCAATCCTGGCTTTAAACTGACAATTAGGTCAGGTAAAATCGAGGACATCCGTCCTTAGCTAATCCTGGCTTGAAACACGCATTCAAGTGCTTGATGTACGAGAAAACCTGCGATTTTATTCAACCAAATAAATAAAAGTTAAAGAAAAATTATAATTATGTGTAAAGTTTTCGTAAGTTGGTAACGTTCCAAGCACGGGGAATCTCTGTCCCATCCAGCTCTTCCAGCTTGTAAGCTCCTCCGATTAGAACCTGGGTGACTCGGAGGGGTCCCTGCCACGCGGCGTCTAGCTTCCCTTTGGCTTGTCCTAAATCAGCTCTTTTATGAACCAGGTCCCCCTCTTGGAAACGCCTCTCTCGAACTGTTTTATTGTAGGCTGCTCTGATCCGCCCTCGCACATGTTCCATTCGTACTGTCGCTTGATTTCTCTTCTCCTCAATTAAATCCAGAGCATCTTGGATCAATGCTTCATTTTGGGCTTGATCATAATTCTGCAATCGATGGGTTTCTATACTGATTTCTGCAGGAACCACAGCATCCATGCCATATACAAGGCTAAAGGGGGTTTGACCCGTGTTCTCCTTGGGGTTTGTGCGATACGCCCAGAGTACTGCATTCAGCTCTTCCACCCATTTCCCTCCAGATCTTTCTAATCGTGATTTAAGCCCTTGAACAAGAATGCGGTTGGTTACCTCGACTTGACCATTCGCCTGCGGATRATATACGGACGTGAARTGCTGTTGGATTTTCATCTTAACGCACCAGGCCCTTATTTTGGCTCCCGTAAACTGGGTACCATTATCCGATATCAAAACCCTTGGCACACCAAAGCGACAGACGACATTTTTCCATATAAATCCCATTACCGCCTCATCCATTATTTTTGCTAGAGCTTCCGCCTCAACCCACTTACTAAAATAGTCTATGGCTACAATTAAAAATCTTTTCTGGGCTGGAGCCATCGGAAATGGACCGACCAGGTCAATCCCCCATTTTGAGAAAGGGCAAGGGGAGCTCATTGTTAACAGCTCTTCCGCTGGCTGATGAATCAGAGGGGCCATCCTCTGACATTTCTCACATTTTCTCATGAAGACCTCAGCCTCTTTCCTCAACAAAGGCCAAAAATAATCGGCCCTCAACACCTTGCTAGCTAGAGCTCTGGCCCCCATGTGATTGCCGCAACACCCTTCATTCTTGACTCAGGCATCTCAATAAGGGCTGGCCGAATCCTCGCTTAAACAGTTCTCCCTTAATTAGGCAAAACCTGGTAGCCCTGGTTTGTGTTTTCGCCGCCTCCTTCCTATCCTCCGGCAAGACCTCCTGTTCCAAGTATGCCTTTATAGGAGAGCGCCAGTCCTCTCCTTCAATAATTGAGCATACCTGCTCTGTTCCAAATTCTCCATCCGCTTGTAGTAGAGTAATCACTCTTTCTTGATAATCTGCAGCCGAGCTAGCCACCTTTGCCAAGAAATCAACACTTCCATTTTCCTCTCTAGGGATCTGAAGGACTGTGAGGCCTTTCATACCTTTAGCGAGTTCTCTATACTTAGCCAAATATCTCTGCATATTTTATTCTCTTGTTTCAAATTCTCCACTAATCTGCTTCCAAACGAGCTGAGAATCTACCCTGGCACACACCTGCTCTGCACCCAGGTCTTTCGCCATCTGAATTCCTCTTAAAAGGGCCTCATACTCAGCCACATTATTAGAAAATGTTGTGCTCAGCCAAATGTCAAACTCAGTGGATGCGCCTGCTGGATCCATTAAAATAATTCCAGCTCCACAGCTCTAGTTACAGACAGAGCCATCCGTGAAAATTGTCCATTTCTTCAACTCTCCCGGAGGACCGGTCATTTCTTGCATGAAATCAACTAAGGCCTGGGCTTTAATTGCCGTTCTGGCCTCGAAGCTAATATCAAATTCACTTAGCTCAATTATCCACCTGACCAGTCTCCCCGACGCCTCTGGCTTATCCATGATGGCTTTCAACGGCAGGTTCGTCCGCACGATTATATTATGCGAAAGAAAATATGGGCGCAATTTCCGGGTTGTGCCTACTAGAGCTAGTACTGCCAGCTCTACTTCTACATACCTCATTTCGGCATCATGTAAGACCTTGCTCCAGTAGTAGACTGGTTTCTGCACCTTTCCTTCTTCTCGAATCAAGACCGAGCTAATTGCTTGTGGCCCAACCGATAGGTACAAGATGAGGGGTTCTCCTAGGACAGGCTTTGTTAGCAAAGTCATGCCGGCCAAGTGTTCTTTCAACATTCTAAAGGCCTTTTCACACTCATCACTCCACTGGAACTTGGCTTTCTTTTGTAAGGCCTGAAAAAATGGCAAGCTCTTTTCTGCAGACCTGGATACAAACCTACTCAAGGCATTGATCCGTCCCGCCAAGCATTGCATTTCCTTCACGTTTTTGGGCGCTTGCATTTCCGTAATAGCCCTTACTTTCTCAGGGTTAGCTTCAATACCCTTCTCTGTGACCATGTACCCTAGAAACTTGCCAGCTCTTACCCCAAACGCACATTTTTTAGGGTTAAGCTTCATTCGGTATTTTCTCAGTGTAGCAAAGGTCTCTTTCAGATCGTTCACATGGGAGGTTGCCTTGGTGCTCTTGACAAACATATCATCCACGTATACCTCCATGTTTCTCCCAAGCTTATTTTTAAACATTTTATCCACTAACCTCTGGTATGTGGCACTAGCATTCTTTAACCCAAAAGGCATGACCACATAACAGTAGGTACCTTTCGGGGTGAAAAAGCTGACTCTTTTCCAATCCTCTTTTGCAAGCCTGATTTGATGGTAACCTTGTGAGGCGTCCATCATACTCAGGAGCTCACATCCAGCAGTAGAATCAACTAATTGATCAATCCTCGGAAGTGGGTAGTGATCTTTCGGACAAGCTCGATTAAGGTCACGGAAATTCTCCAATCTTCTTGGGTTTGGGGAACTAATACGGCATTGGAGAGCCATTCTGGAAATTGGATTTCCTGGATATGTTTGGCATTAAGTAATTTTTCCACCTCTGCTCCAATTATGGCCTCCTTCCCAGGTCCGAAATTCTGCTTCTTTTGCTTTATCGGCTTCACATCTGGGCTGATGTTAAGGCGATGCTCCATCACTTCTGGATCAATCCCTACCAAGTCCTGAGAAGACCATGCGAACACATCCGCATTCTCTCTTAATAAAGTCACCAGGGCTGTCAAAACCTCTGGGCTAAGCGTTGTTCCCACGCGGAGAACTCGACTCTCATCACCCGGAACGACTCTACAAGCATTAGTCCCTCCTCTCCTTGAGCCGAAGCTGTTTGTGGCTGCTCTATCCGAGCCCTCTTGCTCTGCCTCTCATCCTTGATATTCCTCTTGATGCACTCAGCGTAGGTCTGTCTTGAGGCATATTGATCACCTCTAACCTCCCCTGTTCCATCCTCCGCTGGGAACTTCATTTTCATATGAAAAACTGATATGACGGCCTGGAACTGGCTCAAAGATGGACGACCCAACATGACATTATAAGAGGAGGGTGCGTCCACCACCAAGAAATGCACCGTTCTTGTCACCCTATATGGCTCCTCTCCCAACGTCACAAGGAGCCTCACCGCTCCCAAGGGCTTCAGGGCTCCCCCTGCAAATCCAACTAGGGAGGTGGTGACCTCTTCCATCTCAACGTCCAGTTTCAACTGCCGAAAGCAATCATAAAATAAAATGTCGGCGGAACTTCCGGTATCCACGAAAATTCTCCGAACATTATAATTAGCGATGGTTGTAGTTATAACCAGAGCATCCATGTGTGGGGCTAAAATGACATCGCCATCTTCTGACCCGAAATAGATGTTAGGGGTAGAGGTCATTTGTCCCACGTCACGTGATTTTCGAACTAAGTCTCTTGGAGCTCTGACATAACTGTGCTGTGTCCGCTTAGAATGCTCCACCAGCTCTCCTCCGGTAATCATCTGGATTTCTCCATGGATGACCTGGGCCTGATCAGATCTTCTTACTCCAGTTCGCACCCTATCCTGGTCTCCCTTAACTGACAGGGACCAGTCATAATTCTTGCTGCCAGACCTGGCTTCTTCTCTCCTCATCCGAACATACTCCTTCAAATGTCCAGCCTGAACCATTCTCTCCAACTCGTTTTTCAAATGCGTGCACTGGTCAGTATCGTGCCCATACTCATTGTGGAAACGGCAGAAACGATCAGATCTTTCTTTCCTGGGCCTCTGCGAGTAGGTCTTCGGCCACTTCAGGTCTGGATGCTTCTCAATTGCCTGCAATATTTCACCCTGTGGAGTTGCCAAAGGAGTGTATCTATCAAAGCGAGGCTTCCCTCCAGGCAGGTCTGGCCTAAGCTTTTTCACATCTCCTTTCTCCTCGCGATCATGCCTCTCTCTCTTCCGCTCTCCCTCGTCCTTGATCTTCAAGGCCTCTTCCAAGTGGATATACTTCTCAGCTCGCTCCAAAAGCTCTCCAAACTTCACCGCTGGTTTAACAACCAATGACTGAAAGAATTCTCCACTTCTCAAACCCTGTGCCAGAGCATTCACCAACAGCTCTTCAGAGGCAGAAGGCACCTCTAACTTAGCGGTTGTAAACCTGTTGATGTAGGCACGGAGGCTCTCATTCTCTTTCTGCTTCAAACTAAAAAGCTCGAACGGCATTTTCTGATACTTTCTACGGCTTGTGAACTGGTGCAAAAAGGCCGAGCTGAATTTGTCAAAGTTACTGATAGATCTCGACGGCAGCTGGCTGAACCAGAGCTGAGCTGATTTAGCAAAACTCATCGGGAACACCCGACACATGACCACATCTAAAAATTTGTGTACGGCTGCCGCAATTTCAAATCTACTCAAATGGTCCCACGGATCTGTGGTCCCATTATATTCAAAACCCAAAGACCGGTACGAGTCTGGCACTTCGTCGCGCATCACCTCTTCCGTGAATGGGGTACCTCGCCGTATCGGGATTGTGCTAGTGCTTGTCATCTTTTTCTTAAACTCTCGCACCTCTTTTTGCAGGCTCTGCATCTGCTCAGCTAGGCCTGGAATAGCCTGGCTTGAGGTCTCACTATCGGAGGTGGAGAAGTGCTCTTCCCTGTCCTGCGGAGGAGTCCGATCCGTGCGCTGGCCTCGTAATGGTTCGGTTCCCACCACCGGGACGGCTCGTGTCGGTGGTGTGTTGGATGGCGGCGCCGACATCTCTGCGAACTTCTTTTCCACTGCCGTCTCCACGGCTTTGCCGATAAGCTCCGAGAGCTACAAGAGGAAAGACTCATTAAATGAACCATCAATAGTTGGCATAGATCTACCGAGTGGGGGCGGCGTAGTGCCTGGCGCGGCCGCTGCCAGCGGTACTGTCTCTTCTGGCCCCATCGTCGACGTATTTGTCGACCTGGGCATTCCCCACGGCGCAGCGGAACTAGGGGTTCCGCCGAGCTCTCCCACCAAGTTCCGCCGTAAACCGTCTGAAGCCATAAAATAAAAAGAAAACCTCACGCCTTAGCTTGATAGCTTTCCCACAGACGGCGCCAATTGTTTCAACCCAAAAAATGACCCATGTTGAGAACGCCTGGAACCTTGAACACCTTCCTGATCTGCACCACAAACACAAGTTAGAAAGGACCACCGGTGATTTCCGGTGGAAACCTCTCCAATACTTAAGTCAGTAAGCGTTTGAGGTATTTTCCAGAAAAAAAGCAAGAATTCTCAAGAGAATGACATACCTCTCTCAGCCTTGGGGCTGAGATACTTATAGCTTTTCCTAGTGGGGACCCCAACCGGGATCTCAGGAGCACATGCCGCGAATCTCGGACCGTTGTGCAATAAATTCTGACAGGTGGTCCCACTTGTCTCTCCCTGGGGGAGTCTGAGAAACAGGTCTTCCCTATTCTAGGTCTTCCTTCACTCCGCATTATCTCAGCTCTGAGATTCCAGCAGAATTCAAGGAACCAGACCTGTCGTTATCCAGCTCTTCTTGCCTTTTATGTTCCTGCTTTTCAACAGATCAATTCTTGCTATAGTGAGGATGAGCTCTATTTCTTAGAGGACTTAATCAGGTCTGCCACCCAAACCAGGCTAAACGTCAGTCCCCGAAACTTCAGTTCGGCATAATCCTCAAGCTTTTAGTGATCTCTTCAAGATAGCTAAGTTCAGGAGGGATCCCAGACGATAACCACCTCTTCTTGACATTCCTGATGCCATTAGGAGGGTTATTTAGATCTTTTTCTAAGACAGAGTTGTTCTAGCCCTCCCTTAATTTATCTAACTACTCTGAGTCAGAGCTACCCCAAACCAGGTCTGGCGTATATGTTGCCCTATCAATCTTGATGTCATACAGTGTGTTCGGGCAACCACAAGAATGCTGACCCCCTAGAAGGGCATTCAGAATCGGACCCAGCAAGAGATGCAGCCAGAAAGATGAAAAAAGAAAGTTGGATGAGGAGGCTGAGTAGAATGCTAAGAGTAGGCTCGATCAACCTCCCATTGCATGATATCTCACATTCACCTCATCTCAAAAATATTTTGTTCAACTTGTAAAGCCAACTAGCAAGGCTCCAGAAGACCTCCCCGTGAGGTCGGTCAATAGCAGAAGCAACACTAATGTAAACATGGCCCCACAACAAAAACTAATTGATGAATCGGTCGAGCTATAATATTAGAAGCAGCGAATACCCAAGCTGGAAGCTAAACAAACTACTCTTCTGATCTAAAATGCTTTCACAATTTTGTGGTCGACCATGAGTATCTCGACATGCGATGATAAGTCCCCTTTATCTATTTGACTCCTTTCAGAATCACTGTCCGCCAAATTGAAAATTCCTCCTATTGCACTCTACAAAGGAAATAGTGACCTTAATTCATATTTAAGCCACTATCAGAATTACATGAATATGCTCGGCGCATCAGACAAGTACCGATGTCTAATGTTCTCCATGACGCTGGATGAAGCTCTATTAAGGTGATATTGATTGCTACCATGCCATTCGATCTATTCCTGGACACAATTAAGATCCTCATTTCGAGGACATTTCATGGTCTCCAATGCCACGATTATGCCCAAAAGAGCTCTCGCCACCATCGTGCAGCAGCATAACGAATCTTTGAAGAAATACATAGCTCAATTCACAAAATAGGTCTCGGAGTCTCAGCCATGTGGTGATGAAGCCCTGCTCATATCGGCCAAGAATGGATTATCTGATAACTCCATTTTCAAGTGGATAAATAACCAGCAAGACCCTTAAACTTTCAAATAATTTTTAGCCTTGGCTATGTCCCAAATTGCAACGTAATAGAATACAGTCGCTCCGGTCTTATTTTTCCCACAGAAACACAACCCCGCCCGACAAAGCAACAAGAACTTTAATTTCAAACCACTATGGAAAAACTGCAAGAAAAGCATGCAGCCCTCTTAGCGGGATACAATGAGGTCTACTCTATAGTAGCTGCCACATTTTTTTAGTGAGTAAAAGACTTGGACATCCTTTCCCCAGCTCGGCTGATCAAAAAGGGTCCTCTCTACTTGGCAAGACGAGGTTTTACAGGTATCGCGGGTCAATCGGCCATAACACGGAAGAATGTCATGACTTGGTTTGGGACTGATCAAGGTGTGTGATGATCGGAACCTACTACCTTTCTCTAAAAATCACCAAGCTCGTCAAGAATGGAGAGGCGATAATTAGCTACCCCCACCCGCAGCATCCGGAGTCAGAGCACCAAGAGAAATCCTGACTTTCGTCAATACTAGCCAAGTAGAGGAGGAAATCTCAAATCAAAAAAAGGAAGATTCTCGTTAGGGAGGAAAGGAGATATTTAAAAGTCAAGAGTTAAGAGATCTGACATCTTTCACTTTGATGACCTGCCTGAAGATGAAGATAAGTACATGCCGTCATTTACATTTCACGAATCTGTTGCAGCCCCCCTCGATCACCCTCATTCAGATGTTCTTAATATTACTGTACCCATTCTGGGGATCCGAGCACATCGAGTCCTAGTGGATCTCGGCGCATATGCAACCTTGATTTACCTGTCGGCCTTCCGAAAAATGAGGGTACCTAGAGAGTATATCGAGTCATGTGACAATCAAATCAAAGGGATAAGTGGCAATTATGTGCAATCTATATTTCAAGTAATGTTTTCAATCGAGTTCGCATGGGCAAAGAAAAAAGAACAATTCTCAAACTTTCAAAGTGATTGACATTCCAAGTGATTATAATCCTCTCATAGGTAGACCATCCCAATATGATCTCAAGGTAGAAATATCTGTCTATCACTATTCAATTAAGTTCCCAGGTACCCTTGGAGAGTGCGAGCATCAAGGTAACCAAGTGGCAGCCCGAGAGTGTAACTTGTTGAGCAAACCAAGACAAATAAACAAGGTTGAAGTTTTGAGAGGGGACGAGCTGGTTGAGGATCCGAGAGATGATGAGCCCAACAATCTGATTCTGAAGGACATGGTCGATAACAAGACAAATCGATCTGAGATCATAAATACCAAAGAGTGTAATAAAGATATTGACCAACGAACACCTATATTCAAAGATGATCACTTGACCTTCATGTTGAGTAAAAGAGAATCAGAGGTTTCAATTTGTGAAAAAGGGTCAAACATGGAAGCCGAGCCGCTAGAGGTCAACTCGAATAATGAAAGGGCTTATGAGAAAAATAAGCGAAGTGCACCAAACAAGACCACCATTAGCAAAGCCGACCAGGAAAAGACCGACCTAGATAAGTATCGAGGACATAGGCTAGGAAAAGAGCCAGTGATCAAAGAATATGGGAGAAACAATGAATCTCGGGCCAAAAAATGGACAAGATTAGGCAAAGACGAGTTGGAAACTCAGAGGTTGAGTTTTAAAAGAAAGGCTACAGATGCTGAGCCAGTCAAAGACGTGGATTGGGTATTAGTCGATGTGCTCGACAATAGTAAGAAGCTCTGAGTCGGCCATGATCTCAAAGAACCTATCCGATTCGAGCTGATAAGCTTTTTGAAGATAAACTAAGACGTATTTGCTTAAACGCATGCTGACATGTAAGTGATTGGTCCTAAACAAGCTTACTATCGGCTAAACATTGATAATAATGTCAAGTCGATTATCCAAAAGAGGAGGAAGCTCGGCCAGGACTGATACATGGCGTTGGAGCTGGAAGTGATGAAGCTGCTAAATAACAAGTTCATCCAAGAGGTCTGATATTCGGTATGGGTATCCAACCCCATGCTCGTCAAGAAACAGACCGACCAATGGTGGCTATGTATCAATTTATCCAACCTTAACAATGCATACCCCCAAGGACAACTATGCACTACCCCAGATTGACTACATGGGCAATGCCACTACCGGACACGAGCTGATGAGTTTCATGGATATATATTCTGGTTATAACCTGATCTCGAGACACTCGAACAACTAAGAGCACACATCGTTCTACTCGGTAAGAGGCCTCTGTTACTACACCATGATGCCACTTAGCTTGAAGAAAGCCGGGGTCACTTATCAGCATCTCATAAACAAGATGTCTGCTAGTTTGATAGAAAAGACTATGGAAGTCTATGTAGATGATATGCTTGTGAAATCATTGTACTCATCTGATCACATTGATGATCTTAATAAAATGATCTCTGTTTTACGTGTTTACCACATGATGTTGAACCTAAAAAATGTTCCTTTGGAGATAGATCCAGAAAATTCTTAGGTTATATGGTAAGCCAAAGAGGCATCAAAGCCAACCCCGATAAAATTTGAGCGATAACCAAATTAGAACCTCCCCGAAGTATGAAACAAGTGCAGGGCCTTACTGGCAAAATGGCAGCCCTGAATCGCTTCATATCCAGGTCAACAGAAAAGTGCAAACCATTTTTCGAAGCAATCAAAAATGAACAAGAACTTCATGGACATCAGAATGCCAGATAGCTTTCGAAGAACTAAAGAAGTGCATGGCAAATGTGCTGACCCTGCAAAAAAAAAAACCAACGAAGAGCCTTTGTATCTCTACTTTGCAATTTTGGCCCTGGCAGTCATCTCGGCACTCGTGTGATCCAATGAGCTCGGATAACATCTAGTGTACTACATGAGCCATGCTATGCATGATGCCGAGCTGAGGTACTCGGCCATGGAAATTTTGGCTTATGCCCTCGTCATTTCCTCACAAAAGCTGCACCCATATTTCTTGGAGCATCAAGTGTTAGTATTGACTAACTTTCCTTTGAAGCAAACTATGCACCGATGTTTTGCATGTAATTGTTGTGCTTTTCCTAGTATTTTTAGTTAGAGTTTTATGTTGATTTTAGTAGTTTTTAATAGAATTTTATTAAGTTTTCATGTGGTTTTTCTTGTTTTGTTGTTTTTCAATTGACTTGTTAACTTTATATTTAATTGGGTTAAATGGCTTCAATTAATTGGAGGTTTGGTGTAATTCTTGGGTTTTTATGTTTAAAATTCCTATTTTATAGGCCAAGGTATTGAGGGCCAAAGTTCAAGCTAAGTCGTGCCTATTTGCATACCCAAGTTGGTGCCAAGAACAAGCTTCAAAGGGGCTAACATTCTTGAATGGTGGCCCATTTACATGCCTAGGACGCCCATTTCAACGCCCAGCCCTTGGAGCAAGGCATGGCACGCACGCAATGCCCAATTCAGTGCCTAGAACGGCGCCTGGCGCCTTCCGAAAGCCCAGCACCATGCCCACTTCAGCGCCTGGGCTGCCTACCAACTCACGCCCAGGACGACGCCCAGCTCCTCGCCCCAGCGCCTGGCGGCCTGCCAACTTACGCCCGAAGACACGCCCAAGCTAGCACCCCTACGCCTGGCGGCCTGCCCCTTCACGCCCAAGGCGGCGCCCAAACTGGAGCCCAGCCACCCGAGTCAGCCCAAGGACGCCCCAGCACACCCAAGCTCACCCAGACCGAGCCACCTTGAGCCTAGACTAAGCCACCTTGAGCCATCATGGTCAAAACTGGTCAATTTTGGTCAACTTCGTGAAATTAAGCCTAAAAAGCCCATATTGACCCATTTAAACTCAATAAAAATTAGTATAAATAGGATACAACTCTCATTTTTGTAAACACCACCTCCTCCCAACCCAAGCTTGGGTTTGGGATAATTTTCTCTCTCTAGATTAATTTTCAAGCTTTGCCTTGGGTTTGTAAGATCAAGATGGATTCAAGTACTCCCTTGGATTTTTAATTCCTTGAAATTCCAATCAAGCTTTTGGATTCTCCATTTAATTTTAGTAAGATTTCTTTTAATTTCATGCTTTGTTCTTCATTTCCATGCTTGTTCTTCATATTATGCTTTTTGCCTTGTCTCTTTGATTTCATGTTAGATCTTGTGAATCGTCCATGGAATCTAGATAAGTGACATATCTAGATCATAGATCAAGTTCTTGATTGTTTTTATTTTAAGTATTTTATGTGCTTTATTTTAGTTTTAATTTTCATGCTTTGTTTCATGCTTAATCTTAGATCTACTCTTTATTGCTTGTTATTTTCCTTAAAGTTTTAAACTTTCATGTCAATTCTCATTGCTCTTTCTATCCATGCTTTCAATTTATGCTTATTTCCATTATTTGAGTTTTTATGCATAGTTGTACCTTGTGCTTGCATGCTTGTACTTGGTGAAACATTGCATTTTCTTGCTTATTTTCATTACTTGCTTGCATTTACATATTAAGGCATCCGACGAGGCATCCTACAAACTTGCTATTTCAATTCCTAGCTTAGTTTAGATAGTTTAATTGCTTTATTTTAATTTTCCTTTACTTTTCCAAGATTGAAACACATTGAAGCTTTCAGTTGAATCGAATTTCGATAATACCAAGCCAATAGAACCTTTAATTTCTAAAACCACAAAAAACTACACTTCAAAATGGTGCCGTTGCGACTCGGCTTGGTTAAGGCTTTCGATTTGGTTGTAGTTTCATTGTGTTTTTAGCTTTCTTTGTTATTTGATTATTTTTTTTAGTATGCAAGGTGCTTATAGCTATGGTGGATACATTCCCGTCATGGGAGGGCATGGTGCAAACTATGTCGGGAATGAGATATTTTATAATGGCCTTGGAAACGTGGGAGGGCATGGTGAAAACCATGTTGCCAATGGTGGTTTCGATTATGGGCAACCCGGCATGGGAGGGCATGGTGCAAACCATGTCGGGTTTGATAGTTTCTCGGGAGTGAATGGTTCCTTTGGTGGTTATGGAGCTTCAAATTCCTATCCGAATGTGCAAGATCCATATTCCTATCCGAACGTGCAAGCCCCGACTCCCGGACCATATGGAGCCCCACCCGGTTACAATTTCACTCCTATGCCGAATATGACTCCAAGTGGAAATGTGAGTGGTGGATATCCAAGTCCCGGCTCGTATAGTGATTCTTATCCTCCCAATTTCAATTAAGCCCCGATTGGTACCACCACTAATTCCCAAGATCTCGATGCTTATGCATAATTTGGAGTTTTGAGCTCCGATGCACCCCCCATCCGCACTATGAGGGATTTTAACCGAACCTTTTTGGGGACGTTTCATCCTCCCGAGCCAAAATCTCCTCCACCAACACATGAGGTGTTTCCACCCTTATCGTCCAATGAGTTTGAGTTGGTTACAAAAATTGCGGCATTGAAGGCTCAAATCGCTCAAATGTCTAGCCCGGGACCGACTCCTCCTTGTGCGGGACCCGGTTGTCCTACTCCACCACCGCCTCACGATCCTCTTATTACTTATCCCGTGGACCCACTACCTTTGCCTACTCTTCTGGTCCCGTTCCTTGAAAAGTGTGGGGTAGTTGATTTGATTATCTCACCGACGGAGGAGGCCGTGGTTTCGATTTCGTGTATTTTTACTCCTCTAAACCTCTTACCTTTTACTTCAAACAATCTTGCAAAGAGTCGGTGTTTATGGACTTCATTAAGGCCACGGTCGAATGAGTTTGTTTGGGAGAGAGGAGCAATGAGGAGGAGGTTAACCCGGATGTCGATATTGAGGGAAGTTGTGAGGATGAGCCCCTTGTTCGATATGATGAGCCCGTTGCGCCTCTATTTGATCCCATTTTGTGTGAAGATGATTATCGATGTGTTGTTGAGGGCAACAATGACTTTTTAGAGGGGGGGGTGGGGGTTATTGATGATTATCTTGAGGAGGATGAGGAGATAAAGTCGATTATTATCATTGAAAACTCGCACCGAGAAGAAGAGGACAAGATGATGGTTGAAGGGTTTAAAATTCTTAAGGATGCTATCGAGTGGAGACCAGGAGTGGGTGAGGGATTTAGTTCTTTGAGTTCGAGTCTTGAAGATATGGTGAGAGGCGAGACTTGGAGGTTGTTGTGGGAAGGCTTAATGTTCGTACTCACCGAGAGTGAGTGGGTGAATCCCATTCACATGGTGCCCAAGACGAGCGGCTCGTTAGTTCTCGAGAATGAAAAATGAAAGTTATTGGCCATGAGGGCTACGACGAGATGGAGGATGTTGATCGATTCTAAGAGGTTAAATGCGGATATCAAAAGCGATCGTTTCCCTCCCTCGTTTGTCGATTAAAGGTTGAAGAAGCTAGCCGGCCATTACTCCTATCGATTCTTTGATGAGTCATCGGGTCACTTTAAAATCACCATCCCACCCGAGGACCTAGCCGAGACAAGCTTCGTTTGCCCGCTTGGAACGTTTGCTTTTTAGCCGATCTTATATGAGCTATGCAATGTGCCAAGAACGTTCCAAAGAGTGGATCCTCCCGACAAGGAGGAGATTGTTTTGTTGGGCCCTCCCGTGATCTTTCCACCTTGACCAAAAGGGAGTACGTCGAGCTAATGACGTAAAACAAGCGCTTCTTGGGAGGCAACCCAAATTCTTCTCATTTATTTCTTTATTTTATTTCTTTCTTATTAATATGAAAACCCAAAAACATTTGAAAATTTGAAAAATTAAAAAAATATTTTGTTGAGATTCATGTACATATTTCCTTGTGTTTTTAATTTCGTGTGATTCTCTTTTCTACGTTTTGTTTTTCGAATCCAACCTTGGGAGATTTGATAAGTTGGTAGCATTCATGAAGCCGTGAGATACTAGCCATGCTAAATTTTTGCTTGGATTGCTTAGATGCCTAGGTGGACCCCACCGAGATCGACCAAAACTCGCTCGGTTAAGGAAGTTTCTATTCCCCCTCCTTTTACTTGGTTTTCATTAAAATGCAGATAATGCATGGTTTAAGTGTGGGGTGGGTAGGTGGTTAGGGTCCGAGTTTTACAAAGCATGATTTGTCGTTCTTAAATCGAGCCTTGGCGAAGTGATGCATTCTTGGTGAGGTGACGCTTACTATTTGCGCATTTATATGGTTGAGTCAATTTTTGTGTCTTTTGAGTCGTTATTACATTGTGAACAACTCAGCATGTTTGGAAGTTTGAATAGTTTACTTGTCGGGTTTTTGCATGTTTATGGCCTCTTGTGTGAGGGGTTGAATTTTTGTGCTTCGTCCAAAAATCTGCCTATATATATATATAATCAATATTTACCCGTGAAAAGATTGCAAAGCTCTAAAATCTCTTTTGATTTTGCTCCCAAATTCGGTGCAAACTAGTGAGTAGCCTTGTGTGATTTATCGGCTTACTTGCATTTTTAAGGAAATTGCATTGAGGTTTGATTTTGCTCGTACATGATTGATTTTGAAAATGATCTCGAGGCACATATATCACCCTTATTCCGGCCATATCCATATATATAAGCTACTAAAAAAATCAAAATGAGCCCCCTAGAGCCTTTATCCCGTTTCTTGTTAGACGAGCTCGATTTTAGCTCTTGTATCTTCATGAATTGTGAGGTGAGAGGGTATGTTGCTAGTTGACGAGAAATGTGAGGGAAATCGATTGTGGGTTTCGGGATTTGAGTTGCTTATACAAAAATAATAATAATAATACTCAGACACAAATCACGAAAAGTGATGAAGCGTGCATCTGAGTGAAAAGCCCAATTCAAAAGGGGCTAAATTTAGTAAAAGAAGCAAATTCAAAAAGCTTCTAAGTGTTGTCAAATAAAGTCAGAAAAGTGTGTGAGTATACGAAAGGGTTTCAAATGAGAGTTTGGTGAATTGGGAAAGGTGAAGCGATTATAAGTTTCGGGTTTTAGAAAGTAGGATTTTGTGAGTTATTGATCACATTTGATCGTGTGTTAGCCACTATATCCATATGTTCCATACCTTACCAAAGAGCCAACATTACAACCCATATTAAAGACCTCTTTCGATTCGTATTTGGTCATGTACTATGAACAATTTTGAGCGTCCGATTTGTGAAATCTTGACAAGGTGCATTTATTGACCGACTTGAGCGAATTGAGCACGTCCCATATCAAACACTTGAGAGGATTGAGCGAACACCCTCGAGAAATTTCCATTTGAGAGGAAGTCATCAATTTGGCTTGCATTTGAGAAAGAGCAATGCTTGACGATAGCAAGTTTATGTTGATATTCCATCATATTAATAAGGATAAGCACAATGATTTTTCTTTGTACATAATGTTCATTGCATGTACAATCTCGATTATTTTCGTTGTTCGAGGACGAACAAACCGATAAGTGTGGGGTAGTTGTTTTGCATGTAATTGTTGTGTTTTTCCTAGTATTTTTAGTTAGAGTATTATGTTGATTTTAGTAGTTTTTAATAGAATTTTATTAAGTTTTCATGTGATTTTTCTTGTTTTGTTATTTTTCACTTGACTTGTTAATTTTATATTTAATTGGGTTAAATGGCTTCAATTAATTGGAGGTTCGGTGAAATTATTGGGTTTTTATGTTTAAAAGTTCCTATTTTATAGGCCAAGGCATTGAGGGCCAAAGTTCAAGCCAAGTCGTGCCTATTTTCATGCCCAAGTTGGTGCCAAGAGCAAGCTTCAAAGGGGCTAACATTCTTGAATGGTGGCCCATTTTCGTGCCTAGGACGCCCATTTCAGCGCCCAGACCTTGGAGCAAGGCATGGCACGCACGCAATGACCAATTCAGCGCCTAGAGCGGCGCCTGGCGCCTTTCGAAAGCCCAGCACCATGCCCACTTCAGCGCCTGGGCTGCCTACCAACTCACGCCCAGGACGATGCCCAGCTCCTCGCCCCAGCGCCTGGCGGCCTGCCAACTTACGCCCGAAGACACGCCCAAGATAGCGCCCCTACGCCTGGCGGCCTACCCCTTCACGCCCAAGGCGGCGCCCAAACTGGCTCCCAGCCACCCCAGTCAGCCCAAGGACGCCCCAGCACATCCAATCTCACCCAAACCGAGCCACCTTGAGCCAAGACCGAGCCACCTTGAGCCATCTTGGTCAAAACTGGTCAATTTTGGTCAAATTCATGAAATTAAGCCTAAAAAGCCTAAATTGACTCATTTACACCCAATAAAAATTAGTATAAATAGGATACAACTCTCATTTTTGTAAACACCACCTCCTCCCAACCCAAGCTTGGGTTTGGGATAATTTTCTCTCTCTAGATTAATTTTCAAGCTTTGCCTTGGGTTTGTAATCTCAAGATGGATTCAAGTACTCCCTTGGATTTTTAATTCCTTGAAATTTCAATCAAGTTTTTAGATTCTCCATTTAATTTTAGTAAGCTTTCTTTTAATTTCATACTTTGTTCTTCATTTCCATTCTTGTTCTTCATATTATGCTTTTTGCCTTGTCTCTTTGATTTCATGTTAGATCTTGTGAATCGTCCATGGAATCTAGATGAGTGACACATCTAGATCATAGATTGAGTTCTTGATCATTTTTATTTGAAGTACTTTATGTGCTTTATTTTAGTTTAAATTTTCATGCTTTGTTTCATACTTAATCTCAGATCTACTCTTTATTGCTTGTTATTTTCCTTAAAGTTTTAAACTTTCATGTCAATTTTTATTGCTCTTTCTATCCATGCTTTCAATTTATTCTTATTTCTATTATTTTAGTTTTGTGCATAATTGTACTTTGTGCTTGCATGCTTGTACTTGGTGAAACATTGCATTTTCTTGCTTATTTTCATTACTTGCTTGCATTTACATATTAAGGCATCCTACCAACTTGCTATTTCAATTCCTAGCTTAGTTTAGATAGTTTAATTGCTTTATTTTCATTTTCCTTTACTTTTCCAATCTTGAAACACATTGAAGCTTTCAATTGAATCGAATTTTGATAATACCAAGCCAATAGAACCTTTAATTTCTAAAACCACAAAAGACTACACTTCAACCGATAAGAAACATCTGGGAGAATGATCAAGTGGGCTGTCGAGCTAAGAAAAATTGATATAACTTATGATCCGAGAACATCAATCAAAGGACAAGACCATGCGGACTTTATAGCCAAATTTACGCCGGTTGTTGAGTAAATTCCAGATGAGGCCGAACAATGGCACCTGTATAACAATAGGTCATCGACTACCAGGCGAGTAGGTGTTGGGATAGTATTGTTTAGCCCTGAAAAGAAGCAATTCTATTCGACCATCCATTTCAAGTTTCTACTTACCAATACCAAAGCCGAATATGAGGCTCTACTAGCTTGTCTTGAAACAACATCCTCTATGGCGATCAAAAACATTTAAATCCATAATGACTCCCAACTAGTTGTAAACCAGATCAGTGTTGTATACAAGACCAAAGAACTTAAAATGGCACTAAACTTAGATCTCCCCAAAGCATGACTTGCTGTTTTCGAAACCGGGATAATCCATTTATTACGGAATGATAATGTCCCAAACGATTATCTTGCCAGGCTTGCACTGAGTTTAGGTATTGAGGAGCTGAACATGGTAACAGTTAGCCACCATTCCACGATGACACTTGATACCGATGTACCTTTCTCAACAAGTGAAGCCGATCAAATCAAAGTAAACCAACCTGAGAAAGTTGTTAGATGAAGCCATTCCTACTCTAACTTAGAGAAGTAATTCTTCCTGAAGGCGGAACTAAAGCCCGATTGATAAAGACCAATCATCTTGGTTCACCATTTTGGACGGAATACTCTACAAGAGAGGATACTCGGTTCCCTCACTCAGATGTTTAAATGAGCAAGATGCCGAACACGCATTGAAGGAAGTGCACGAAGGCATTGGAAGGAACCACATAGGAGAACAGTCAATGGCTCACAAGCTCATACAACACGTATACTACTAGCTGACCTTCAAGAAAGATGCAACGTCAAAAGTCAAAAAATGTGAAAAATGACAAATATGTGTACCTCATATCAACTCCCAAGATGAGCCTCTAAACTCAATATATTCATCGTGCCCTTTGCCAAATGGGGAATTGACTTGATTGGCCCCCAACCAAAAGGCAAATAAGAAGTCAAATACGCAGTGGTCGCAGTCGATTACTTCAAAAAGTGGGCTGAAGTTGAACCCCTAGCATCGATTCCCGACCAGAATATAATAACTTTGATTGGAAGTCGATCATGTGTCGATTTGGCATTGCACTATCAATAGTGTCGGAAAACGGAAGACAATTCAATAGCAAGAGGTTTAAAGCATTTTATGGAGAGCTAAACATCAAGAATCACTTCGCAACAGCATAGCACCCCCAGTCAAACGTACAGGTGGAGGTAGTAAATGAAACCCTCAAATACACACTAAAAATAGGCTGAAGAACTAGAAAGGTAGTTGGCCAGAGGATCTACCTGGCATCTTATGGTCATATAGGACAACCCACCACTCCTCCACTAATGAAACCCCTTTCTTCCTATCTTTCAGATCAGAAGCATTCATACCCCTCGAGCTCGGCACCCTATACTATCGAATAGCACACTTTGAAGAAGAAAAGAATAACCTGGCATGTCGAGCCAAACTCAACCTCTTGGAAGAAAAAAGGAGGGATGTCGAAATGAAGGACACGATCTATAAACAAAGAAGGGAGTGGTATTACAACTCTAAAGTAAGAGAGAGAAGCTTCAAAGTTGGCAACTTAGTCCTCATACGCATCGTAAGGACAACCCAAGGGCCCCTCAAGAAAAGTGGGAAGGACCATTTTGAATAGCCGAGACCCTTTAACATGGTGCCTGTGAATTAGAACATCTCAACGGTAAAAAGTTGTTGCACCCATGAAACGCGGTGTATCTCAAAAAGTATTATCAATAAGATTTCAATTTCGCTTGGGCATATAGTTTTCAATGAAATATGGGTGATCCATATTCACCTCAACAGGTTGACCAAATAGGTTGATTGAATAGTGGATCAGTTGAAGCCGACCTCTCTAGGTCGACGATTAAAAGGGTGGGGGGTAGGCTGACCAACATAGGCCGATCTCACCGAAGAGTTCGAGCTCATCAGAGCAACACCGCACTCCAGATATATGCCCAAGAAATGATTTCCGAAGAAAATAATTCAACTCAAGACTTTCAAATAATTCCACAAAAACTAAGGAAATCTCAAGGCAAATAACCAAGAGGAACCTGACAACCCAAATAAAGTGAAGTCGACCTAACACACGGTCGGCCCATTAAACATATTAGCACGATCAAAAAAATCTAGGCCAAGAGCCATCCAAAAGACCTAACTTCGGGATTGGCCAACCGCTTATCCAACTACCACATAATGTGAGGTCGACCAAAAATGATGTGTGGCCGAGCTGCCAACATCAAACAAAACCAACCTAACATATGGTCATCTTAAATAAACATGTTAAAAAGATCAGAAAAATCTCAATGCCATGAGACACCCAAAGGTTCGACTTTGGGATTATCCGACCACAACACAATGTGAGGTCGACCAAAAATGATATATGGTCAAGCTGCCAACATCAATGAAATTTTTACAAGTTAAAGATAGATTATCATGAGAATAAATGGTCGAGCAAAAGGAGCTGAACAGAATTATAACGTACATAATAAATCCGTTACATGAAAATTAGCCACTCAGAAATAAGTCAAATTAAAACAACATTCAGGCCATCCAAAAGTAACAGGCCAATCAGAAAAAAATACACCTAATCATCGCTGGCTAAACCTTCCCCGCCATCCTGCTCATCGGCCTCCCTATACAGACCATCCATGTCGTCATCCTAACCACCCATCCCAAGCTCGACCTTCCTCTCGGCAATGTGCTTTGCAGGATTTGGAAGAGAGGAACCACTCAAAAGCATATAATAAGCCTTATACATGGTGGAAAGATAAGAAGTGTTGATCATCAGATCCATGGTCTCGGCCTCGTATTCAGCAGCCCATCTATCTTTCCCCTTTCATAAGCCGCATTAACCTAATTGGCTTTCTTCCCCTTCAAAGCATTCAACTCGTCAAGCATATGTCTAGTCGAACTATCGTCTAGGCCAAAGGACATATTTGATTTCTTGGCCCTCGCCATCCACTGGTCTCGCTCAACGACGAGCCTGGTACAGGTGGCATGACTTTGCTGAAGAGCTTTGTGATCATTCTGGAGCTAAGCATGAATTTTTCAGAGCTTCAAAAAATCTTGACAAAGCAGAATCATGGAACCCAAAGCTCGACACAAGTCAGTCTCAGCGAAGTTGAACTTTTCCTCAGAGGGAAGACCCGAGACCCAGTTATAAAGGTTTGGTACCCAAGCACGATTAGTCGCCAAATTAAAATCCTAACCGTGTGACGACTGATCGAAAACTTCTTATCACTCTAAGAATCGTCTCCGCAATAGTACGGAGTCGATTGTAGAGCGGTAAGGTTTTCCCGAGTCGTGTCTCTCGAGGATAGATATTATCGGAGGTCGGTGGTTTTACATACTCTCTTGTTAATCGAAATTAAACTAATATAATCTAAGAAAGCATTAAGTCATTGGTTTGGTTTGAGTTTTTTGAAAGTTAATCAACTAATACAAGAATTAAAAGAGATTTAAATGAAAATAATGAAAATGAGGGTTTAGGGTGTTCGGTTCGTCTCCACGATCAATAGGTTTTTTCCAAGCACTTAATCCACGATTCGTGGTTGTCAATCCCAAATGTCGATCAAGTATTGGGGTCGTCAATCCCAGTTCTCGGGTTTGTCAATCCCGAGTCTCAACAAACTCCGATTAATGGTTTTAAATGAACTTAGACCCTAAACCTGTAATTTCTAAACTAGTTGCATCAAATGTAAATTAAAGCTTGCTTGAAAGTAATTAATTAACGACATTAATTAAACCTAATTAAAAGCCTTAAATAAATTAAAACTAATTGATCAAAAAAAGCTTGCAATTGAAAGAGAAGACGTGGAGGGAAAATCAAAGCATTTAAAACTGAGAAAAGTCAAAGACTTTTAAATGGAACAAGACAAATTACCAAAGAGGAAAGTCCCATTTGGCTTTTGGCAACAAAGTATTTGTTTAACTAAAAGAGGTAAAAAGCTTGAAGATGAAAGCATTCAAGGAGTTTTGCGAGAACAAGAACAAACTAAAATCTAGAAATGATAAATTAAAGAACAATGAAAAGGAAGTAAAACAAACCAAAGCTTAATAACCAACTCAACAACAAGAACAATCATTCAAGAACAAAGCACAACAATGAAGGGAAAGAAAACTACCAATAGCATTAAACACCAAACAAGAACTTCAAATGTACATTACAACCTTCAAAGAAAATCCAAATCTTCAACACAATTAAAGCCACAAATGAAGGAGGTGTCACCCTCTCTAACACTTGCTAAAAACTACTAAACCTAACAAAACTAACTACTAAGCTAGCTAAACTACACTAACTAAGGATTTAAGCTAGGGTTTTAATGGCAAAGAAGATGTAGAGGCTTGGAAGAGATGGAACTAGTCCAAAACCACCAAGGAGAGTTGTTGATAAGGTTGGAGAGAGTTGGCTTATATACACAAAATCGCAGGGGTAAAATCGTCAAAATGGGTCAAAAACCACAAAAATTCTTGTGTTTCAGTCGATCGACTGAAAGCTCTTGATCGATTGCTTTGTCTTCAAATGCAAACTCACTATTTCACAGTCAACTTGGCATGGTTCAGTCGATCAACTGAACGTCAGTCCATCGACTGCATGCCAGTCGATAGACTAACATGGCTGCTCGAGGCTCGGTTTTTCTCATTTCTGCTCTAACCGTCCGCCGGTTTTCGTTCCTTGTATATGCTATATTCCTTTGATTGTCTTCGCTTTTATGTTCCACAGCAAGTCCAATGTAATGCCCTAACGTGCGCGGGTCCCGCTTGGTCATCTTACGGCCAAAAATATAAAAAACGAGTGAATCACTATAAAAACATAATAAATATCGCGCAAACCATACAAAGACCTAACAAAAAATGGCCTAATCGACTCCTAGCACCAATAAATGCAAGCAAAACTCATGCAAACACGACACAAAAAGGTAACAATAAAGCATACAAAAACGTGCAAATCAACCACCCCACACTTAGAATGATTGCTTGTCCTCAAGCAAAACTAATCTAAAATTATGAAGCTAACCCAGATAATCCTAAACTAATGCAAAAAACTTAATTCGAGATGTCGTATGCTACAATGCTTGTTAGCTTGGCTAAAAGGACGATAATGATACGTTGACAAAGAAAGTTTAGATCGACTCCCGAAACCTAAAAGTACTAAGTAACCCTCCAAGTCGATCCCCCCATCCTTGCCTTGGCTAAGGTCTATCCACGGTCGAACTGTTAATCGGCTCCCTACTAGCCCTAATCATCTACAATTCTCTTTAACAATCAAAATCTAAAAATGAAAAAAGGAAATGTGCAAGAGTTGCACGTTTATTACGTAATAACTTCAAGGATTTATAAATTATCCTTGTTTATTCATCATCATTTTGTTTTTTTATTTTTTTTATTTTTAACCCAAGGATATGAGGTACATAAGTACAAGATATATACCAAGAGAAATCAACGACTCCGATCAATCGTTGCTACTAGGAACTTACAATGTTTTCGATCAAGCACATGGAGTAGTTGACGACTCCAAAATATAAAACAAAAATCCTATAGAGAGTGTTCAATGGCGAGGCTAGTTGAGGCACTAGTTCTAAATTGAGCACAAGGATAGCACGAAGCTAAAGCCGAACAAAGTTTTCAACAAGTCAAGCTACCTAAGTCAACTACATCCGGTCGACAATCCAAACTCCCTAAACAAATCGTCAACTCCGCGTCACTTCTCCAAGGATCCAAGCAAATACAGCACACACGCTACTCAAATTATCCAGGCAAGCATGCAACAACTTAAAATCCTAAAATGAACCCTAAACACCCCACACTAAAAACCTATCAATGTCTTCATTGCATATTAAGCTAAGAAAAACAGTAAAAAGTGTAGTGAAAAGAGAACGCCCCTAATTCTGAGCTTGTGTTGATGTGGTTGTGCATAGGTCCTCTCCGGGAGTCGAGGCAAGCAATCTACAATAAATGAACAAATGGGGGGTTGCAAAAACAAGTTATAAACAAAAAGTGAAAATATTTTTTCTTCTTCTTTTTTTTTAAATTGGATTGCCTCTTAATAAGCGCTACTTTAACGTCTATAGCTCGATGATTTATACAATTTATGCTATCTGGGATCCAAGAAGAGGTGGCGATCATACCACACCTTGGTGTTCTCTAGAAGACACACTGGGTGACAAAAACCACCAAGGCGGGTCGAGCAAGCCGGAAGATTGAATCATCAAGAGCGCGGGCTTGCTTCGGAGGTCGAAAGAGTGAGTAGTCGACCACCCAAATTTGATCATCACAAAATTGGTCGACGTACTCTTTTGTCTCCCTGGCCATAATCTCCACTCTCTCCCCCACTACCTCCTCCACCACTTCTTGATCAAATATACAAACGGCATCGGGTGGTGGTAGAAAGGGCTCGAGTATCTTCACATCCCCAAAAACCGGCACAACTTCATCATCCTCGCCAAAAGCAAGTAAGCTCGACATTCCAAGTGCCGTTAGAAACCCCAAAGGTGAGTCCCCCTCACTTTCCACTACAACATCTTCACAAAACACGAGAGGGGTAACGTCGACTTCCGACCCATTCTCCTCACCCTCTAACTCCACCTCCTTACACACCTCTTTCAAGACACCATCAAAGCTCGTATTGCCATCAACGACTGTGGGATCCACCACATCAAAGATGGGAATCTCGTCAAGACATGATTTTTAAGCTCGTCCACATCATTGGCAATTTGTTCTACTCGAGTCTCCATGCGAGCAAGGCATTCATCCATTTGTCGAGCCGCATCCACGGGCTCGGCTAAGAGAGACTCTAAGTTCGGGAGTTGGGGCATAGACGAATCTTGATAAAGTGAGGTATAGGGGTCATCTCTCGAAGTATACGAGCTCGAAATAGGTAGATTATAAGAATCGTAGCTCGAAGAATAGGAATCATAGATTGATGGAGCATACGAGTCAAAGTGCGGGTAAGAAGAAGGAAGGGTGACTGGAGCATATGGATCGTCAAAACCTGGATCATAAGGATCTCGAGTCAGTGCATACGGATTCAAGCTCGGGTTATGGGGATGTGAAATCAGTGGAGAACAAGAAGGGCTTCGGATGGGATAATCGAAAGTTGGGGCCCATTCTCAACCGATCAAAGCATACGGGTCATCATAATTCGAGGAGACCCGATAGCTTGGAGGAGTGGTGTACGGATTTGGATATTTGGGTCATCGTATGGTAAACTAGTGATTTGCATTTTTGTATGTATTTTTCGTTACCTTTTTGTGTCGCGCTTGCATGTGTTTTGTTTACTTTTATGTGTATTAGGAGTCGTTTTGGCCGATTTTATTAGTTTTAGGTTTTTGTAACTTTTGTGCGGTTTTCATTGGATTTTCATTTATTTCTACTCGTTTTTGTCTTTATGGCCGTAGGATGATCGAAGCGGTCCCGTGCACGCTCAGGATATCCCATTCGACTCGGATTAGAATAAGCAAGCGAGGGAACACAGCGCAAATGAAGAGCGGCAGCCGACGGACGTTTAGAGCGGAATGAGAAAAATGAGCCGGAACTACCTGTCAGTCGATCGACTGATAGGACAGTCGATCGACTGGACTTGCTGTCAATCGACTGAAGATCAATTGGTCGACTGAACCACGTGGAAATCGACTGCTCGGCAGTGTGTTTTGTGATTTTTGGGCATTTCAGTCGATCGACTGACACGCAGATTTTTTTGACCCATTTTGACATTTTTGCCCCTGCATTTTTGTATAAAAAGCTAGCACTTTCCCCCACCAACCTTATCCTTCTTACGCTGATTTTGAACCCCATTCAATCTCTTCCAAGCTCATTTTAACTATTCCATTGCAAACCCTAGATATAATCCTTAGTTAGATAGTTTAATTTAGCTTAGTTAATTAGTTAGTTAGTGGTTATTCATAAGTGTTGGAGAATGTGACATCTCTCTCATTTGTGGGTTTTATTTTATGAAGTAGCTCTTGGTGTTTTGAAGATTGTAAGCCACATTTGAAGCTTTTGTTTGGAATACAAATTGGTAGTAATATTTCCCCTTCTTATTGTTGTTGTTCTTGGTTGTTTATTGTTGTTATGTGTTGGTATTTAATTTGTAGTTCTTGTTGTGTTCCTCTTGGCATTTTCAAGTCCTCTTCAAATTTCTAAAGTATCTTTCTTCTTGCGAAAATCTCCATTGAAGCTTGCATGTTGAAGCTTTTTACTCATTTTGTTCAAACAAACATTGGAGCCTTGAAAGTTATTAGTAGCTTTCCCTTTTAAAACATTTGACTTTTACCTATTAAATGCATTTGACTTCTTTTGAATTTAAGTTTGACTTTTCCTCCTTTTTAGCTTTTAAATTTACCAGCTTTCTTAATTAATAGTTTTAATTTAATTAAGGTTATTAATTAGGTTAAATTTATGTCATTAAGTCTAATTATTTTCAAGCAAGTTTTAAATTCTTTTCTCCTTGCCTCAATGTTTTTCAAACTCTCTTTCAATTCAAGTTAATGATTACAACTCAAAACCAAACCAATGATTTATGCTTTCTTAGAATAGATTAGTTCAATTAAGAATAACAAGAGATAGATTAAAAACACTTAACGCCGATTATATCTATCCTCGAGAGACACGACTCGGGAAAACTTACCGCTCTACAATCGACTATGTACTATTGCGGAGAAGATTTCTTAGAGTGCTAGGAATTCTTCGATCAAATTTTGACGTCGTTGTCGGGGATAGAATAAGGCTAATGGTGTTCTTAATTACTATTCTCATTGTCTTAATTAGTAGATTAGACTAGATTAGTGTTTCACACTCGATACCGTAATCCCTTTGTTGAGTGTTGTGTATACAAGGTAGGCGATCGCTCGTACGAGAATTGACTCCGTATTTGACCGAACCCGAGAGGGTGAGACGAGACGCAAGGAATCAAGACACGTTTGACCCATCCTTACCTACGGTGATAGAGGAGCGAACGATGACCAATTCATTCGAAAACCCGATCCCTCCCGTACTTGCTCAAGATAACCAAGGGATACCTCCGCCATAAATAACGACCGGGCCGACTTCATCACCTCATGGCCCGCCTCACCAAGGTCCCCAACCCTCTTACGGGTTACCGCTTGATCATGGGGGAACGGGTTTCCAAATCAAGACCCTCAAAGCTCGAATGCCCGATTTCAAGGCCAGTTTTCCCCATCTCATGCTCGTGTGCCAACACCCGAGCCCCAACATCAAGTTTCTCCACACTCGGACCCGTCGACACATGGAACACAATTCCAAGTCCCATAATTCTAAGGCCCTATTGTCGACGGTGCGCCGTACTCATTTCAACCGCACTTTCAAGCTCCGAGGCCACAATTCCAAGGACCACACTTCGCCGCTCCCCATTTACACGCACCTCGCATGCCACATCCGACCGGGCCCGCACATCGATTTCGAGATCCACATCCACAAGACTTTCCGAGGATGCCCGCCGTCAACGAAAATCCTTATGCCGTACAAGATGTGGATGGCCACCCATTTGCCACCCCCGATGGAGGCCCGAAAAATAGTATAAAGAAAGTGTCACGGCCATATATGGGCGATTTCTCCTCATGCATTCGGTTGAGCCCCTAAGCCCTCGAGTACGACTTATGGTCAATTGATCTCAACCGACTTCCTAATTTTCACGGCCTACCACAAGAGGACGCTCTTCAATTCTTACACATCTTTTCCTACACGGTGTCAAGCTTTCCGCGCTAAGGGATTCACATTGATCAAATTAAAATGAGGTGTTTCCCGTACACAATGAAGGATAAAGCCGTTGATTGGCTTATGACGTTGCCGGCCGATTCCCTTACTAATTGGGACATGGTGACCGAGAGGTTTATGGAGGAGTACTATTATCAAGATAAAACGGCCGATTTTCGAGCAAAGATCGCCTCATTCTGTCAAGCGAGCGACGAGACCTTCTACGATATGTGGGAGCGATTCAAGGGCTATCTCACCAAATGCCCCCATCATCGGTTCACCGGGAATTTCTTGAATCAATTCTTTCATAACGGGTTGACATTTGCATCCAAGCGTATGGTGAATAATGCCGCCGGCGGAAATCTAGTCGGACGCTCGACGAGGGAGTTGTACGACATATTTGTGAACATGGCCACCGACGACCATCGCATGAGTATCTTGGAGCGGAAGGATCAAGTAAAGGAGGTTTCGACAAAAGAGGAGCCCGAGTGGGCCCGTAAGATCGCCAAACTAGAGAGCTAAGTGGCCTCCCTCATCCAACCATTCACGGGTTCGATGGAGACGTGCCCCACATGTTGTACCTCGGGTCATGGAGCTAGCGCGTGCCCGACGGTTTATGGGCCACCGAGTAGTTTCGACGAGCAAGCATTTGCGGTTCAAGGTTACCAAGCCTATCGAAACGGAACCCCATATATGCAGAAAGACCACCCTAACTTTAGGTGGGGGGACACATCCCATGCTCAAATGCCACCCGGGCCTCCGATGCAACAACCACGGCCTCAAGCCCCGTTTAATGCGCGGCCACTACCGTGCCCGCCTTCTCAAGCGTCATATCCGCCTCCACAAGATAAGTCAACATTGTGTCAATCAAACATTGAGTCTATCCTATCCAAATTGATAAAACGGCTCGCGAGTCTGGAAACACAACTTGGGCAAGTGGCGACGGATGTTAATGAACTTAAACGGGCCCGTGACAAAGATAAGCTACCCAGTCAACCGGCTCAAGCTCAAGCCATGACATTACTTCAAAGCAAAAAGTTGGTGGATAACAAAGTTGCTCTTCCCGATAATGATTCAATGCCCTCACCCCAATTCCAACAAGATCCGACCATGCAAGGCTCAAACGAGCCCATATCCGATCCTAGCTCACCCTTGTCTTCTTCAATCGGAGAGGCGATGGAGACCAAGACTACTGGAGGACTCCACAAAGCCGTGATGCCGTACCGACCTCCGATTCCATCCCCGAGTCGTATCCGACCGACAAAACAAGACGACCAATTTCTCGAGTTGTACAAGATGCTATCGAAGGTTAACATTAACCTCCCTTTGCCCGACGTAATCTGGAACGTGCCCACATACGCCAAGTTTTTCAAGGAATTGACGTCCAAGAAGCGACGGTTCGAGGATAACGAAAAAGTGTGTATATCGAACGCGGCAAGTATCGTCTATAGCAACCCTCTCCTGGCTAAAGAAAGTGATCCGGGAAGCTTTTGCATCAAGATTACCCTTGGGAACGGAAAGGAAACACGAGGGATGTTGGACCTCAGCGCGGGAATCAATTTGATGCCCTACTCCATCTTTAAACAATTGGAGTTGGGCGATCTCAAGGAGACGAGAATGTGCTTGAAATTGGCCGACCGGTCGATCCTATATCTGAAGGGCGTAGTAGAAGATGTTTTGGTATAAGTGAGAAACCTCATAGTTCCCGTGGATTTCATCATTTCGGATGTCGGGGAGATGAGCAACGAAGGACGAGATCACACAATCTTACTAGGGTGACCGTTCATGGCGACTACAAACACCTTGATTGATGTTAAGAATGGAAAGTTGTCATTCTCGGTTTTGGGGGACACGGTTAAGAATTAAATCAGGCTATAAAGAAAAACCGATTTGTCGTTCTTTTTCTTTCCTTCTACCAACGGTTAGATTATGTGATAGCCTCTTATGGCAGTGCAGTATGCCGTGTTAGCGGGGAGTACTGTCATAGGAAAAGCTGTAATCTAATTGACATTAGATGGAGATTTGTATGTGAGATTCTATTGGTTTGACGTGATTGGTCAGATTAACTGGGGATTGCGTTAACCTGATAGAGTTGAGCTTATACGTCTCACATTGGTAGGTCAGACCTGACACACGAAGATTTTGATATTCGCTGGATTAACCTAGGTCATCATCAAGTGTGAGGAGATCCATCTTTAGGGTCACATTTTGATGTGATTGAAATTGTTTCTACCTTTGAACAAACATGGCTGGTCAGATTAACTGGGGGTCGTGTTTGCGTCATTGGACCTAAAGCCCATTAAAGAAAAGTAAGTTTTCTCGTTTTCTGCTAGAGGGTGGTGGAATTCGAATAAATTAGTGGGAGAACAATTAATATGTAAAAGTCAAAACTATTAATTGTATTGATTATTTCGAATAAAACTCTAAACATTGTCTTTCTCTAATTCCTCAACAATTATGTCTAAGAATCCTCTTGCCTCGATCCTTGACCAAAATAAACTCATTGGTCCAAACTTTCTGGATTGGATCCGGAATTTGAAATTGGTGCTCACTGTTGATTGGCGTCTCTATGTGCTAAATGAGAGACCCCCTTCTGAACCCCTCCCTGATGATGCTACTGACGCTCAACGTGCCGAACTTGAGAAAAAAAAGAAAAAAAAAGATGACGTCCATGCGAAGTGCTATATGATAGCACCCATGGTCCCTGAACTTGCGAGGAAGTATGAGTCTTTTGCTCATGCAGCCGACATCAAGGAGAACCTTGAGTCGATGTATAGTGAGAATACTCGGGTGTCTAGGTACGCAGCGACGAAGGAGTTAGTCTCCTTGAGACTGCGAGAAGGGGCTTCGGTCCATGAGCACGTTCTCAAGAAGATAACACTCATTGAGAAGCTGGTAAACTTAGACGTGGTACTTCCTCCTGAGTTGCAGGTGGATTTGATCCTACTGTCTCTTCCAAGTTCCTATGAACAGTTCATAGTGAACTTTAACATGAACAAACTCGATCCTATATTGGATGAGATGTTGAACATGTTAGTCAGTTATGAGGCAACCATCAAGAAGGAAAAATCTGTTCTCCTTACTGCTCCTTCTGGAAAGAAGAGTTCTTTCTCGAAGAAACGGAAAAGTTCCATTTCGAGCAAACTTATTGCGAAGGGTAGCTCAAGTGGGTAAAAGAGTGTCAAAGTCAGCAAGCAAGTTGATGACGTTTGTCACCATTGTGGAAAACCAGGCCACTGGCGCCGGAACTGCAAAGAATATCTTGACCAGAAGCGTTCTGAGAAAGGTATGTATTTCATTGAATAATGAAATACCGATTAACACTATTTCAGCAAAACGTAAAAAATGATAGTCTAAACCCGGCACAACTTTGGCATGCTAGATTGGGTCATATTTCCTTGAGAAGGATGAACGGGTTCGCTCGTGATGGATTATTTTCCTTGGAGGATGTGAAGTCACTTAGGACTTGCGAGTCTTGTCTTAAAGGAAAGATGACCAAGTCTCCTTATAAGGGACAGATGGAACGTGCTGAAGGTCTATTGGATTTGATCCATACAGACGTTTGTGGCCCACTAAGTGTTAGTGCTAGGGGTGGTTATAGCTACTTCGTCACCTTTACCGACGATTACTCTAGGTACGGGTTTGTGTACTTAATGAAGTACAAGTCTGAAACTTTTGAAAGGTTCAAAGATTTTAGACACGAATCAGAAAACCAACTCGGGAGACGTATTAAGAAACTACGATCTGATCGTGGTGGAGAGTACTTGAGTGCCGAGTTTATAGACTACTTAAAAGAGAATGGGATTCTCTCTCAGTGGACTCCTCCTGGAACTCCTCAATTGAATGAAGTTTCCGAACGTCGGAATCGAACTTTGTTGGACATGGTTCGATCTATGATGGGATTCACTGAACTACCGGCATACTTATAGGGTCATGCACTCCTGACTGCCGTATATTTGYTGAATAGGGTTAACACCAAAGAAGTTAACTCCACTCCATATGAACTTTGGCATTCCCGAAAACCCAGTTTCAAACATATTAAGATATGGGRTTGCCCCGCTTATGTGAAGCGGTTGATGGGAGATAAATTGGATAGTCGATCCGATTTATGCTATTTTGTGGGGTATCCCCAAGATTCAATGGGATACGAATTCTACTTTGTTTCTGAAGCAAAAGTGTTTGTTTCAAGAAATGCCACTTTTCTTGAGAAGGAATTTCTATTGGATAGAAAAGGCAGCATGGTAGAACTCGAAGAAATTCGAGAACCACAAAACGAAGTTCAAGCACATGAGAATGARCAAATTCAACAAACCACTAATATACCTCCTGAACTATCGGTGCGACGATCCGAAAGAGTTCGTAAAGTACCCGATAGATTATTCCTAGTAGATGAGATTAATCAAGGATCCGATCCTAGAACCTACATCGAAGCTGTATCTGATACAGACGAGGGACATTGGCTGGAAGCCATGAAATCCGAAATGGGCTCCATGTACTCCAACAAGGTATGGACCTTGGTAGATCCACCCGAGGGAATCGTTCCCATAGGCTGCAAGTGGATCTATAAAAGAAAGATTGGAGTTGATGGAAAGGTAGCGACCTATAAAGCTAGACTGGTTGCAAAAGGTTATACTCAGAATCAAGGCGTTGATTATGAGGAAATTTTTTCACCATTCGCGATGCTTAAGTCCATTAGGATTTTGCTGGCCATTTCTGCGTATTATGACTACGAGATATGGCAAATGGATGTGAAGACCGCCTTCCTTAATGGTAACATTGAGGAAGATATCAGAATGACGCAGCCGGAAGGCTTCATATTTATGGATTGAAACAAGCATCCCGAAGTTGGAATATTCGGTTCGACACAGTTATCAAAGAGTTTGATTTTGTGAAGAACCCGGAGGAACCTTGTGTTTACAAGAAGGTTAGTGGGAGCGCAGTGACTTTTCTAGTGCTTTACTTTGATGACATACTACTCATTATGAATGATGTAGGGATGTTGCAATCAACCAAAGCATGGTTATCCACACGTTTCTCAATAAAGGATTTGAGCGAAGCATCCTACGTATTGGGAATATGGATCTATAGAGTTAGATCGAGGAAATTGCTTGGCTTGTCCCAATCCTTGTACATAGACACTGTGTTGAAACGGTTTCACATGGAAGAATCCAAGAGAGGTTCCTTGCCAATGTCCCACGGGATTCGTCTATCGAAATCTATGTGTCCTCAGACGCAAGCGGAAATCGATGAGATGAATAGGACACCATATGCATATGCTATTGGTAGCATAATGTATGGCATGCTATGTACGAGACCTGATATTGCGTTTGCAATGAGTGTCACAAGCAGATATCAGTCTAACCCTGGACCTGCCCATTGGAAGGCAGTGAAGGACATTCTCAAGTACTTATGTGTTTGTTAATATGTTGCTGAACATGCTAAGTATATATACATGTACATATGTGTTGAATTGCATGAATGTTTTGCATGCATGCTTAATATATTTATAATGAATATGTGATTATGCATGCTGTTTTATATATATATTATATATATGTATATATGATATGTATATATATAATATATAATTAAATATATGATTAATATATATATATATATATATATATATATATTATATATATATGTTTAATAGAAATAGG
>BMAC01000727.1:9542-73321 GCA_014905375.1 Phtheirospermum japonicum | reverse complement strand
TCATGCTCGTTCGATTTTACGAAAGTCGAATTGTTTCTTTGAAAAGCAATTATAAAACATTGTATGAATTAATTGATTGTCAAATTGGACCGTCGTCAATTGAATTCGATTCAATTAATTTAATTTTTAAAAATTTTTGTTTTCCGCTGCGCGACGGTACCACCGATTCCCAACAAGTGAGTGGGTGAGCCCGGTACACATGGTACCGAAAAGGAGTGGAATTACTATAATTAAGAACGAATGTGGTGAGCTCATGCCGACTCGTGCTATCACCGGATGGCGGATGTGTATAGATTTCCGAAAACTTAATGCCGCCACCAAGAAGGATCACTTACCATTACCGTTCATTGACCAAATGTTGAACAAACTCGCGGGACACCACTCGTATTGTTTTCTCGATCGGCTCCACGTTCGATGAATGTCTTGATCGCTTGGCGAGTGTTTTGGAGAGGTGTGTCAAAAGTAACCTCACCTTGAGTTGGGAGAAGAGCCACTTCATGGTGAGAAGTGGGATAGTTTTGGGGCACGTGGTGTCGTCCATGGGAATCGAAGTTGACAAGGCAAAAGTCGACGTGATCGAGAAACTCCCGCCTCCAATTAACGTGAAGGGAGTTCGTAGTTTTCTTGGTCGTGCGGGGTTCTATAGACGTTTCATCAAGGATTTCTCAAAGATTAGCCGTCCCTTGTGCCAATTGCTTAGTGCCGATGTCCCATTTGTGTTTGACGATGCTTGTCGGTCGGCGTTCAATTCATTAAAGGAAAGTTTGACCTCGGCTCCCATGGTGGTGGCCCCGGATTGGTCTCTCCCGTTCAAAATAATGTGCGATGCATCGAACGAAGCGGTGGGAGCCGTCTTGGGGAAAAGAGTGGACAAGCTTCTTCGGGTCGTCTATTACGCAAGTCTCATGCTCAATGACGCCCAAAAGAACTACACAACTACCAAAAGAGAGCTCCTCGCCATAATTTTCTCGCTTGAAAAGTTTCGAGCCTACATCATTGGTTCGAGGGTTATTGTGCATAGTGACCATGCGGCGTTGCGATATCTCTTCAATAAGCCTCAAGCGAAGCCAAGGCTAATCCGATGGATACTCTTGCTTCAAGAGTTCGATGTGGAGATCAAGGATCAGAAGGGGTGCGAGAACGTTGTTGCCGACCACCTCTCTCGTTTAGAGGTCCAGATCGGAGAGAGAGAGCTCATTGGAGAAAACCTTGCGCACGAAAATTTATTTTTTGTTTCCGCCGCGCCGTGGTATGCCGACATTGACAACTACCTTGCTAGCGAAGCACTCCGCCCGGATCTATCTCATCATGAGAAAAGGAGGTTTCTCTCCACGTGCCGAGGGTATTATTGGGATGACCCTCACATGTACATGATCGGAAAGGATGGTATGTTGAGACGGTGTATTCCGGACGAGGAAAAAGGGGAAATTTTAATGAAGTGCCACGATCACCTAGTCGGAGGACATTTCGGCGAGCAAAAGACCGCTTACAAGGTTCTTCAATCGGGTTTCTATTGGCATAGCCTCTTCAAGGATGCCCATGACCATTGCTAAAAGTGCGATCGATGCCAAAGGACCGGAAGTATAGGAAAAAGGAACGAGATGCCGATGACGTATAATTTGGCCGTTGAGATATTCGGCGTGTGGGGGATTGACTTCATGGGCCCATTTCCGAAGTCTCATGATTTTGAATACATTTTGGTTGGAGTTGATTATGTATCTAAACGGATCGAGACAATCCCGACGAGGAGGAACGATGGAGACACCGTGGTGAAGGTTGTGCGGAGCAACATTTTTAGCCGATTCAGAGTTCCGATGATGATTATTAGAGACGGCGGCAAAAACTTCAACAACATGTTACTTGAAAGGGTGTTGAAGAACTATGGGGTCGTTCACAAGGTGTCCACGCCATACCACCCCCAAACGGTCGGTCAAGTCGAGACGAGCAACCGTCAAATCAAGAACATTCTCGAGAAGACCGTCCAATCAAACTGGAAAGATTGGTCAACAAAGCTCGTGGATGCCTTGTGGGCCTCCACACGGCCCACAAGACGGTTCTCGGAATGAGCCCCTATCGCCTTGTATACGGGAAAGTGTGCCATCTACCGGTTGAAATGGAGCATAGAGCTTGGTGGGCCATCCGGGCATGAAACTACGATTTGAAACAAGCCGGCGAGGAGCGGAGACTCCAAGTCGAGGAGCTTGACGAGCTAAGAAACGAGGCATTCGAGAGTGCTCGAATTTACAAAGAAAAGATGAAGCTCCTCCACGACAAGAAGCTTGTGCCCAAGGAGTTGGAGGAAGCGATGCAAGTGCTCCTTTACAATACCCGACTCGCCTTGTTTCCCAGGTAACTCATGTCTAAGTGGAGCGGACAGTACACAATCGAGAAGATATCCCCGGCTGGAGCCGTGACGTTGATCGACCCCAAGATGGACGAGCATTTCCAAGTGAATGGTGCACGAGTCAAGCCTTACCAACACGGATTGTTGCAAGCCAAGGATCTCGAATTCGTGACCGTGGAGGAGGAGGATTTAGGAGATGTGCCCCCGACGGGACCTTGATTAAAGGAGGATAGTCGAGCGAACGACTTTAAACAAACGCGCTACGTGGGAGGCAACCCACGACTTCCTAACCCCCTTTCTCATTTTCTTTCGATTTTTGTGTATATTATTTGTCAATTGATCTTTAACTTAGGTTTTTCTTTCTTTTTGGGTTTTGTAGGAGAAATCATGGTGGTTTGAGAATGAAGGAAATCGCAAATGGGAAGTTGGTTGCTGCCCAGCAGTCGATCGACTGCACTCCAGTCGATCGACTGAGTTGCAGTCGATAGACTGATAGGTCGACCGGGAGGCTGAAATCGACTGGAGGACAGTAGGTTTTCGAGTTTTGCCATATCAGTCGATTGACTGAGGACAAGTCGATCGACTGACAGTCGATCGACTGTAAGGTCGACTGAGGGTACCAAATCGACTGGAGGACAGTAGGTTTCCGATTTTTGCAAGCTTAGTCGATCGACTGAGGAAGCATTTGATCGACTGCTACAGTGTCGCGGCGCCCTTTTAAACAGACAGGAGACGGGCTCGACATAGAAACAGAAAAGAAAAAAAAAGAGGAAAAAGGAGGGAGGCACGAAATTTAAAAAGGGCTAGTCGATTGACTCAACTTCTTTTCTTTTTCTGGTAATCTCCATCCCAACTTCCCTCAGATTAGAAAATATCACCAATAATTCTTGTTTTCCCCAAATTTTTCCCAAATTCTCAATTCCCAAGGGTAGGGTGTGCAACCGGGTTTCGTCTCGATTTCGAGCCATTCATTGAGGTAATTTGCTTGAAACTCAATCCTTGTCGTTCGTATTTGTGAATTGATTGGGTTGTGTGTAGAATCTTGTTCCAATTTTCTCAAAATTCCTTTGTGAAAATCCTGCCCACCATGTGTTCGATAAAATGCCTCGATGAGCACTCTTAGCTAAAACTCTTTCGTTTTCCCATCTTGTCAATTCCTTACGATTCCTTAACCAAAATTTTCATATTCCCCTCGTGAATCACTTCATATAATTCTTATTGCTTATCTTTCCGACGATGAGTTTTATGAGGCCAATATCCCCAATCTCGCCCACGTCTATGGTGCTCCGTTCTCGATTCATTCCGAGGCCGAATGGGAGATGTATCAAAGCCTCGTCCAACGGCAATACGCCCGCCCGCATTTTTTCAATATTGAACGCCTACAGGAGTGGGTAGCAATCGGGGACCACAAGCACTTTGGGGCACGTACGTACCATTTAATCGACGCCTTGAGCAGGCGTCAATTCACATCCCTCCGTGCACCGGCGTACCCAGAGCTAATGCTCGATATCTTCTCGACCTACCAAAGTCACGGGAGCGGGGAGTTCACCATTCGTTTTCGTGAAATCAAACGCCGGATCACCCGAGACATGCTTCATGCGGTGCTCGGGTTAGATTGTCAAGTTTTGTGGGAGGAATGACCAAGAGAGTTTGCGCTGCATCAATTTTGGGCAACTATCACGGGCGGACGTGGAACCCCGCGTTTCCAAGCCTCGGCAATCACCAACTTGGTATTGCTCGGGATTTACAAGTTCTTCGCCCACGTCCTGATGGGCAAGCACGAGAGCACCAACCTCACCCAGGATGAGGTTTACATGCTTTGGTGCCTTCACAGCTGCCGTCGATTCGCCGCCTACCCCTTCCTCTGAGCCAGAATTCTTGGGATTCGGAAGACAAGGGCTGGGAGTGTCGCTCGGGTCGGGATGGGGCCCATGATTACCTTGCTCGCCCAATACTTTGGTTTCGACCCCGAGGCGGCAAATCTTGAAAGGATCGAGCCGGTAGAGCTTGTGTTGAAAACACCCAAGGTCCCGACAGACCCGCAACGCCGCTGAGCCCACAAGCAAGAGTAAGAGGCGAACGAACAAGAGGCCAAGTTAAAGAGATGGCACGAGGAGGGTGTCGAGCCCGAGGAAGCCCCGAACACCGATTCGGGGCAACATTTCGATGCGAGCACAAGCCACACGGTAATCCCGCATGGCGAGGGAGGCCCGAGCACCGGCCCGGGTCCCGATATGGGTTGACCCGAGTTCCAATGCCAAGTGTTCGCCCGATTCGACCGGATCAACACCAGCATGGAGGAGTTGAGGCCCGAGCAAGCGAGAAATGAACGAGCACACCGCGCCCTCCATAGCCGCCTCTTGTTGATCGAGAGCCGATTGCCTCAGGACGAGGAGAGCGACGAGGAGAACGACGGAGAAGGAGATGGAAATGAGGAGGACGAGGACGCAAACCTCCAACCCCGACGTAGGAGACGTCATTGATCTCCGATTATCCTTTTTATTTTTGTTTTCGTAAACTTGGCATGTTATTTTCGTTTGTTTCATTTTGATTCGATTATGTTCTTTTATTTCTTATCTAACTCTTGAAAAATCCAAAACAAATTTAAAAAAAAAACAAACAAAACATATTTTTAGGGTTTTTGTATATAGTATAAAAAAAATAGAAAATAAAATAAGAAAAATAGAAATTTCAAAAAACCCAAAAAGATTTTTGCTTTTTGTATATCACTTGTTTTTGCAACCCCCATTTTTTCATTTTTTGTAGATAGCTTGCCTCGACTCCCGGAGAGGACTTATGCACAACATGTCCACACAAGCTCGGAAATAGGGGCGTTCTCTTTTCCTTACACTTTTTACCACTTTACTTAGCTTAATATGCAATGAGGTCATTGCTAGGTTTTAAGTGTGGGGTGGTTAGGGTTCGTCTTAGGATTTTAATTTCTTGCATGCTTGCTTGTGATGATTTGAGTAGCGTGCGTGCTATGTTTGCTTGGAACCTTGGCGAAGTGATGCGGTTTTGATTATTTGTTTAAGAAGTTTAGATTGTCGATCGGATTTAGTGTACTTAGGGAATTTCACTTGTTGGGAACTTTGTTCGGCTTTAGCTTCGTGCAGTTTTGAACTAGCGCCTCAACTAGCCTTGTTATCGTATACACTCTATAGGATTTTACTTTGTATTTTGGAGTCGTCAATTGCTCCATGTGCTCGATCGTAAATAAATGTAAATTGCTAGTAGCAACAAGTGATCGGAGCCGTTGATTTCTCAAGTACCCTATATATCCTTAGGTACCAAAAAAAAAATAATATAATATATAATATATAATATATAATATATAATAATATAAATAATCATAAAATAATAATAAATAAAAAGGATACATTATAAATCCTTGAAGTTCTTACGCAATAAATGTGCAATTCTTGCACTTTTTACTTTCCATTTTAGATTTTGTGTGTAAAGAGAGTTGTAGATAATTGAGGCTACTAGGGAGCCAATTAATGGTTCGAGCGTGGATAAACCTTAGCCGGGGCAAGGACGAGGGGACCGACTTGGAGGGTTACCTAGTACTTTTAGGTTTCGGGAGTCGATCTAAACTTTCTTAGTCAACGCATCATTGTCGTCCTTTTAGCCAAGCTAAAGAACATTGTAGTATACGACGTCTCGAATTAGGTTTGGTGCATTAGTTTATTGTCCGGGGGTAGTTTTGTAATTCTATATTAAGTTTTACTTGAGGACAAGCAATCATTCTAAGTGTGGGGTGGTTGATTTGCATGTTTTTGTATGTATTTTTTGTTACCTTTTTGTGTCGCGCTTGCATGTGTTTTGTTTGCTTTTATGTGTATTAGGAGTCGTTTTGGCCGATTTTATTAGTTTTAGGTTTTTGTAACTTTTGTGTGGTTTTCATTGGATTTTCGTTCATTTATACTCATTTTTGTCTTTATGGCCGTAGGATGACCGAAGCGGTCCCGTGCACGCTCAGGACATCCCGTTCAACTCGGATTAGAACAAGCAAGCAAAGAAACACAGCGCAAATGAGGAGCGACAGCCGGCGGACGTTTAGAGCAGAAACGAGAAAAATAAGCCGGAACTGCCTGTCAGTCGATCGACTAACAGGACAGTCGATCGATTGGATCTCAGTCGATCGACTGGACTTACTGTCGATCGACTGAAGATTAGTCGGTCGACTGAACCTCGTGGAAATTGACTACTCGGCAGTGTGTTTTGTGGTTTTTGGGCATTTCAATCGATCGACAGCTTTCAGTCGATCGACTGACACGCAGATTTTTTGACCCGTTTTGACATTTTTGCCCCTGCGTTTTTATATAAAAAGCTAGCAATTTCTCCCACCAACCTTATCCTTCCTTGGCTGATTCTAAACCTCATTCAATCTCTTCCAAGCTCATTTTAACTATTCCATTGCAAACCCTAGATATAATCCTTAGTTAGCTAGTTTAATTTAGCTTAGTTAATTAGTTAGTTAGTGGTTATTCATAAGTGTTGGAGAAGGTGACATCTCTCTCATTTGTGGGTTTTATTTTATGAAGTAGCTCTTGGTGTTTTGAAGATTGTGAGCCACATTTGAAGCTTTTGTTTGGAGTACAAATTGGTAGTAATATTTCCCCTTCTTATTGTTGTTGTTCTTGGTTGTTTATTGTTGTTATGTGTTGGTAGTTAATTTGTAGTTCTTGTTGTGTTCCTCTTGGTATTTTCAAGTTCTCTTCCAATTTCTAAAGTATCTTTCTTCTTGCAAAAATCTCCATTGAAGCTTGCATGTTGAAGCTTTTTATTCATTTTGTTCAAACAAACATTGGAGCCTTGAAAGTTATTAGTAGTTTTTCCTTTTAAAACATTTGACTTTTACCTATTAAATGCATTTGACTTCTTTTGAATTTAAGTTTGACTTTCCCTCCTTTTTAGCTTTTAAATTTACAAGCTTTCTTAGTTAATAGTTTTAATTTAATTAAGGTTATTAATTAGGTTAAATTTTTGTCATTAAGTCTAGTGATTTTCAAGCAAGTTTTAAATTCTTTTCTCCTTGCCTCAATGTTTTTCAAGCTCTCTTTTCAATTAAAGTTTAGTGATTACAACTCAAAACCAAACCAGCTTTGCCATCCTCGGCCTGATCAATCTAGCGGGCCGTGAAGTGATGATGCTCATGGCGGAGACATCCTTTGTTCGTTGTGTGTGTGGGCAGGGGGCATCGGGCTCTTGAATGAGTCGGTCTTCGTTCACCTACCTTGCACAATACTAAACAAAGGATTACGAGCATTAAGAGTATAACAAAAATTTAAACTAACTACCAACTAAGATAACAAGAGAGATAATTAAAAACACCATTAGCCTTAATCTATCCCTGACAACGACGCCAAAATTTGATTGAAGATTTCTTAGCACTCTAAGAAATCGTCTCTGCAATAGTACGGAGTCGATTGTAGAGCGGTAAGGTTTTCCCGAGTCATATCCCTCGAGGATAGATATTATCGGCGGTCGATGTTTTTATTTACTCTCTTGTTAATCGAAATTAAACTAATCTAATCTAAGAAAGCATTAAGTCATTGGTTTGGTTTGAGTTTGTTGAAAGTTAATCAACTAAGACAAGAATTAAAAGAGGTTTAAATGAAAATAATGAAAATGAGGGTTTAGGGTGTTCGGTTCGTCTCCACGATCAATCGGTTTTTGCCGAGCACTTAATCCACGATCCGGAGTTGTCAATCCCAAATGTCAATCAAGTATTGGGGTCGTCAATCCCAATTCTCGGGTTTGTCAATCCCGAGTCTCGACAAACTCTGATTAATGGTTCTAAACGAACTTAGACCTTAAACCCGTAATTTCAGAACTAGTTGCATCAAATGTAAATTAAAGTTTGCTTGAAAGTAATTAATTAATGATATTAATTAAACCTAATTAAAAGCCTTAAGTAAATTAAAACTAATTGATCAAAAAAAGCTTGCAATTGAAAGAGAAGACGTGGAGGGAAACTAAAAGCATTTAAAATTGAGAAAAGTCAAAGACTTTTAAATAGAACAAGACAAATTACCAAAGAGGAAAGTCCCATTTGGATTTTGACAACAAAGTGTTTTTTTAACTAAAAGAGGTAAAAAAGCTTGAAAATGAAAGCATTCATGGAGTTTTGCAAGAACAAGAACAAACTAAAATCTAGAAATGAGAAATTGAAGAACAATGAAAAGAAAACAACACAAACCAAAGCTTAATAACCAACTCAACAACAAAAACAATCATTCAAGAACAAAGCACAACAATGAAGGGAAATAAAACTACCAATAGCATTAAACACCAAAAAAGAACTTCAAATGCATATTACAACCTTCAAAGCAAATCCAAATCTTCTACACAATTAAAGCCACAAATGAAGGAGGTGTCACCCTCTCCAGCACTTGCTAAAAACTACTAAACCTAACTAAACTAACTACTAAGCTAGCTAAACTACACTAACTAAGGATTTAAGCTAGGGTTTTAATGGCAAAGGAGATGTAGAGGCTTGGAGATGGAACTTTTCCAAAACCACCAAGGAGAGTTGTTGATAAGTTTGGAGAGAGATGGCTTATATACAAAAAATCACAGGGGTAAGATTGTCAAAATGGGTCAAAAACCACAAAAATTCCTGCGTTTCTGCCGATCGACTGAAATCGAGCCGATCGACTGTGAGTCGATTGAATGCTTCGTCTTCAAATGCCAAACTCACTGTTTCACAGTCGATTTAGCATGGTTCAGTCGATCGACTGAACGTCAGTCGATCGACTGCATGCCAGTCCATCGACTGAACGTCAGTCGATCGACTGCATGCCAGTCCATTGACTGAATGTCAGTCGATCAACTGCATGCCAGTCCATCGACTGACATGGCTGCTCCCGGCTCGGTTTTCCTCATTTCAGCTCTAGCCATCTGCCGGTTATCGTTCCTTGCATGCACTATATTCTTTTGCTTGTCTTCGCTTTTCCATTACAAAGTGAGATGAATGTATTGCCCAAATGTGCACGGGTCTCGCTTGGTCATCCTACGGCCAAAAATATAAAAAACGAGTGAATACTACAAAAACATAATAAAAACCGCGCAAATAATACAAAGACCTAAAACTAATAAAAATGGTCTAATCGACTCATAGCACCCATAAATTCAAGCAAAATGCATGCAAACACGACAAAAAAAGGTAACAAAAAAGCGTGCAAAAATGTGCAAATCAACGACCATCCATCATGGTATGGCACATACACTGTAAGGTAGATCGGCTCTACAGCTGGGGGCTGAGAATAAGGATCGATGTTTGAAACGTCGGGCTCGAGGTCGAGATCAATGTCCCACGAGACATCCCCCACCCCTCTACGGCAGTAGGGGGTGAGGTAGGCTCGACCTCTTGAAGGGGCGGGACACCATCAGAGCGAGTCGGCCTCCTTATCTTGTTGGCACCACCACCCTAGTTGACTTCTTGGCTTTCAGACTATCCATGTCCTTTATTGCCTCCTCTAACTCATTCATCACTCTGGTATAATCGAAAAGAGGGTAAAACACTTCAAAGAAAAAAGACGTCAGAAGTCAAAATCTGACCTCACTAGGTCGATGCCAAAAGAAGGTTTGATGAGCCGACCTCAAAAAAATGGGTGTCGATCTTACCAAAGTAACGATGAGTTAACTCGATGCCTAATAAACACCAGTAATCATACCAAGAAGAACTCGTCCAAGACCCACATTAGGGCGAAGAACTCGTAAACTGGCTTTGTAACACTTGACAGGATCGAAAAGCTCTCCCAAAAGCCATGATTCAGGATCCGAACACAGAATGGTGTACACGTGTTCTACGAACTCAACACTAGGTTCAACAATCTCTGGGCAAACTGCAAGCAAAAGGAAATAATGAGGGATTGGAATACAAGAAAATGATGAAGAACTATGATATATACCGACCAATATCAGAAGAGTAAGTGGCAGGCTGCAGAAATGCCTATCGGATCTCCGCGTGTAGAGACTCCAAAACATTTGACACTAAAGCCTTAAGCACACCATCCCAAACTGAGGCATAGAACTAGCTTGACCCGGCACCTCCTAATGACTTCTATTGGTATAATTTCAACACCTTAATATAATTAAAATACCTAAGATGCAAGCTAATGATAGAGGCTGGATCTGAAAATGGGGATTACCCCATATCCTTTGTAAACGTGTAATGTAAGGTGAGAGAGGAAATAAAATCTCGAATAACAAGCTATCACAAAATATAGTTGTGCAGGAAGGAGGTGGATGATATGTCTGCTCGGCTTGGTAGGACAGGAACAAGGGAACATCATCAGGCATGAGGTGCTCATCATGATACTCCTCCATATGCTTCTCAATTAAGGAGCTGCTTTGCACGGTAATTTCCATCTTCAAATTCTCCCTTTTCAGCGGGGCTAGCCTTTTCCACTAACGAGGAGGAGTAGACTCATTAGGTAGATCCACCATTGGATCGAACTTACTTGTTGTGGCCTTGGAGCGCTTCTATCCTTTTTGAGATATTGGAGTAGATGATCTACGCAAATCAGTCGTGGACCCTCCCGGTTTACACTGAAGCAAACTAAGAGTCATGCCCTCGTAAGGATCCTCTTTGTCCACTAGAATCCCTATCTGGTCCGGGCTTGAATCCACAATCCAATCCAGACCAGACCTAGAAAGTCGACCTGGCCATACATCCCACCGAGCCAAGCTCTGCTCTCGGTCCGAATTCACAAGATGCGCTAAACTGTTCCAAGGCTGAACTGAGCATTCGAACCAAATTGGTCCCTACTGTCGAACCGCTAAAAACTAAAAGGCCAACCAGGGCCAAATATTACACCCACAATAAATCTTCCATACTCATTTACGCCAAATTGAGCATCGTAACCACTCAATCCGGGCTGAGAATCACCATGATTCCCATCACCCCCATAGCCCACCTCACCGGAACCATCCGTGGAGCATCCTAAACTATAAGATATTTGAATAAGAAAGAAAATGAAAAGTAAAGATCTTTACCTCTAGAAGAATAAAGCAAAATGAAATTTAGCAAGAAAGTCGACCTGGGGCTCGTAGAAATTATGAACTTTGAGGTTGAGCAATAAAAAAATGAAGAGTTCAACGCTCAAAAATTCAAAGGGGAGAAATGAAAGAATGGGTGAAAGGAAGTCTTGAACTTCTATATATAAAGGAAGAGGACAAAGGCCTGCACCCCAATAAAGGAAGAAGACAAAAGCCTGCACCCCATCATACAATGTGCAAGCTGACACTCCGTAAGATGTATGCCTTGATAAATGCATAGCGAAAGTATTGTCGAAACGAGGACAAGTAGATCACATAGCAATCGGCACCCACCAGTTGAACAAGCTCGTGCTGGCCGAGCAGAGTGTGCAGCACTTGGCACCTACCAGCCGACTAGGTGCGCGCAATCTGAGAAGGCACATCGTCTGATTATCCTTGAGTCACGAGCGTGCAGCCGTGCGCCCTTGATAATTAAAGGCCGACCAACCAGGCGGCACAAGCCGAGCTGGGCATCTTGGCTGACCAGGCCTGGAGTTGCGAGCACGCAGCTGCATGCCCTCTCCAACCAAGATCCAACCAACAAGGCACGTACAAGATGAGTAGGGCACATCGGTTGACCAGGACCCGAGTCACGAGCGCACAGCTGCGCACCCTCGCCAACCAAGGGTCGGCTAACCAATCACGCACAAGCCGAGCTAAACATCTAGGCCGACCAGTCCTCGAGTTGTGAGCCAGCATCCTTGTGCCCTCACCAACCAGAGGCCAACAGACTAGGCGCGTATAGGCCAAGTCAGACACCTCGGGAGATCAGGCCACGAGTTGCGATTGCGCATCCACGTGCTCTTGCCAACCAATGGCATACCGAATAGACGCGCACTAGACGAACCAGACACCTTGGTCGACCAGGCCTCAAGTTGCGAGTGGACAGCCACACGCTCTCACTAACCCAGGGCCGGCCAACCAGTACATATACAGACGACCAGGGCACGATGGCTGACTTGGGGATTCATTGCCTAACCGGGCAAGAGTAATGCACGAATCATCCAGATCGACCAGATGCTCAACCATGAGAGAAAAATGACTCATATAAGATTAATCGACCATGAGTAAAGGTCAGCTCGACACCAAGGCAAGATGAGGATGGCTTTGAGGTAGTAGAAAAGACGTAATCAAGCTGGTTCAGAAAGGGCTAATAGCCAATGAAGTAACATAATGTGTTAAATTAGAGTTAGGGTTTTGTTTAGATTTTTTACTAAGTTAGTAGATGACCTCTAAGGTGGTGACACGTGTCCATTTAGATTTTCGAAGGAGAACTACAAATATCCTCTCCAATATAGAGAGAAGGGATCTCAACTTTTAGAAAGAGAAATACATAGAGAGTTTTAGAGAGAGAGCTTGTATCAAGAAAATTAACACTTGTAAGAGAATCTGGTCAAGGCCGATCCGACCTGAATTTCAGGAATTATGGCCATGGACTTTTCCTACTCTTTCTTTACTTGTTTTGATGTTGATCTTCTTGTTTTATGTGTGAAGACTGCTTAAGCTGCTCTTAGCTTAAACACACACGATGATCTTCTTTACAATTAATGACTTCCTAACATATGGAAACTTTTCCAGGTATTGTAATAAGGGCCATGAAGCCTTTCCCAAATGTGGAAAAAATACTTGTTATCATCAACTTCAGCATGGGAAGAAGATGGTCTACCTTGGTTACCAAAAGTGTCTTAAAGAAAACCATTCATATTGCGAATTGAAGAATTCTTTCAACGGTGAACAAGATTTCGAAAAAGCTCCAGGAGCATTAACTCCCGAGCAAGTTTATGACCAAGTGAAAGACATTAACGTGAAAATTGATAAGACACAAAAGCAAAGCCTAGCAGAGAAATGCTTATGGAAAAAGAGATCGATCTTTTTCGAGCTTCCATATTGGAGGAGTCTTGAAGTGGAGCATTGTATTGATGTGATACATGTGTAGAAGAATGTCTTTTATAGTCTTATCACAACGTTTCTCAATATCCAAGGCAAGACTAAAGATAACATGAATGCATGAAAGGCCATGGTTGCCATGGGAATACGATGGGGTTTATCTCCGGTACTTGACGGTAGGAGGAATTTTCTACCACCGGCTTATCACACATTATTAAAAAGTAAAAAAAAAAAAAAAAAAAAAAAAAAAAAAAAAAAAAAAAAAAGAGTTTATGTGAGTGTTTGCATGGTGTTAAAGTTCCCCAAGGGTTTTCTTCTAATGTCAAGAGGCTAGTGTCGATGAAAGAACTAGAATTATTAGGCTTGAAGTCTCATGACCATCATATGTTGATGCAAAAACTATTACCAGTAGATATTCGAGGTATTTCTTCGAAAAAGGTGAGAAACACCATAAATAGGTTGTGTTCCTTCTTTATTGCTATATGTAGCAAGGTCATCGACTCTCAGGTGTTGAATGATTTGTAGAATGATACTGCAAGTATCTTATGTCATCTTGAGATGTACTTTCCACCAACTTTTTTTGACATAATAGTACATCTAATCATTCATGTAGAGAGCGAGGTAAGGGTATATGACCTTGTTCATTTACAGTGGATGTGTCCATTTGAGCGGTACATGAAAATACTACAGGGGTGTGTGAATAACCCTAATCGTCATGAAGCCTCTATAGTTTAATGTTATATTACAGAAGAGGCCATTGAATTTTGTAGTCAATATTTGTTCAAAACAAGAACTATCGGTCATACTACGTCTCGCCATAAGGGTAGAGGTCATGGTAAGGGAACACTTGGGGAAAAGTGATGAATGCTGATTAAAAAAGGTGCTACAAGCACATTTATACATTCTAAATAATACTCTTGAAGTTCAGCTCTATTTAGATGCACATAAGATGCTTGTAAAGGAACAAAATCATCGAAAAACTTAAAATTGGTTGGTGAAAACACATAACAAGACCTTCTTGTCGTGGTTTGAGGATCGGGTTATGAACGATGATTCTCCTTTGGATTTAAATGATTAGTAGTGGTCCTAATTTTGATGTCTTTTCATGATGTGGATACGACATAAATGGGTTCTCCTTCTACACGAAGGAGCAGGATGATAAAAGTATTGTGCCAAAGAAACGGGATTACACTTAGAATCGGAATCAATATATTTCCCAAGTTCAAAAGATAATAACCCTTTACGTGCAAAAAGCTCTTATTTTAGGACTATTGAAGAAATTTGGGAAATTGATTACATAAAATTCAAAGTTCATGTTTTCAATGTAAACGGGTCGATGGTAATAATGGTGTGATGCTATACGAGTTAGGATTTACATGGGTTGATTCTAGTAAAGTAGAATATAAAAACGAGCCATTTGTCATGGCATGCCAAGCAAAACTAGTGTTTTATGTCACCGAATTGAGTAACTAAATCTTGTCAGTTGTCTTACACAAGAATAATATCCAATGAAAATAAGGATGAGTCGACTTTAGATATTTGTGGGAACCCTGCTTTCTCTTCAAGGCGGCGCGACATGAATGACGAAGATGGAATTAATGATTTTCATACCATTAGGGTCGATCATCGTGAAGGGATATTGGAGAACATACCAACCAATTAGATAGTAAGCTTGAAAACATTATATACGATATTTTTCTATTTTTTGATTAATAACTATAATAATTTTTTAGTCAAAGATTATTTGTCTAATTATTTTCACTAATTTCAACAAGTACAAATATTAGTCATCTTTGATTTATTGACACAATTTATATTATTGTGTAAACAGACATGGAGGTTACATTGGAGATGATGGTCAGCTCCACTTCTCCAATCAGTCGAGCCCTTCAGTTTAGCCAGACCATACAAGAAGTGGTCGCAAGCCGACAAACTTGACAAGGCTTGCTTTGAAAACCTGAGTAAAGTGAAGTTTTGAAATTTATTGTCATTTAGAGGCTATTGGACCCAACAAGGATAGTATCGAAAAGTGTATCATTATCTTGGCGTCTTAGGATGAAAACTGGTCAACATCATGATAGATAGTTGCAAGAATGGGCACGACAATACTAAGAAGATAATTTGGCAAGCGATATTGGTATGACACCAACTACTCTGGTTTTTTTTATATATGTAGATATTTGCAATTTTTAAGGACCTTTTTTTTTTTTTACTTGAGCAATTTATTTTATAATGTAGGAGAAATTTGAGACTTTTCTCATTGATGACGAGAAGGAGGTCGAGTTTCCTCTCGTTGATGTCAAAAAGTATAACAAGTTCAAGAAGAATTAGGTAGATTATGTCGGGAGGCGTTGGACAATATTCAAGACTAAACTCATAACTAATTACATTTACGAAAAGAAAAAAGATGTGCCCCAATATGTAAAGAACTACTAGTTCCTCGATCCAGATATTTGGGATGTTTTTATTGCATCACGTTTGACTGAAGAACATAAGGTCGGTGAAGCTCTTTTTAATATTATTAGGAAAATGTTTTTGTCAAAATTCCATTTATATTTAAACTTTTTTTTGTTCGCATGCAAAAAGAGATAAGGCTTAGAAAGTCCAATCAAATAATAAATGTCCACAGAGGTGTTCTCGTGGAGGTTACAAAGAATTCATCGAGGAGAAGTATTAGGCGATACAAGAAGACTCGAAGGATCCGTTGGAGGTTATCCCCACCCCCAATCCCTCCATATCCACCCTCTTGTCATGAGGCATGGAAGAGAGCGCGCATCACAACCACTGGAAAATATGTAACTCCAGAAGTCAGTATTATTTCTGAAAAGATTGTAAGTTATTTTATACCCCTGTATATTAGGCTAGTTTTATAGTTGTATCTTCTAGAGGTTAAAATTACACCTTCTGATATCTAGTTTATTTTACACGCTTGTAAAACTAGATTTTATAAAGAACCCCATCGAGTGATCTTGTATATATTGGGTTGGATGTCGTCGCAAAGTCTAAAATCCATGTTATTATATTCTGCATAGTTGTTCACTTCTGCTGTTATTATCCTTCTTTTATAAATGATATCGTACAATTTTTTTTTGTTTTTTTTTTGTTCGTAATTAAGCTTAACATAGAGGTACATTGTAATTGTTTGAGGAATGTAGGGTAAATTACAAAATGACCCAAGAATTTTGAAAATCCCTCTAAACAAGACTGTTTTTCTTGTGTATATTTAGGATTATCCTTATGGGTACTTTTATAAGTAATTGAGAAATATAGGTTTAATTAGAAAATGACCCCATAATTTTAAAATTTCCCCCAACGAGAGTTTTTCTTTTTTGCATTTTGTAATTAGGATTAAACTTGGGGGTACTTTTGTAAGTATTTGAAGAATATAGGATTAATTACAAAATGATCCCCAAATTTTGAAAACTCCATCAGACAAGACAGATTTTTATTTTTATTTTTTTAATTAAGCTTAAACTAGAGGTAGTTTGTAATTAATTGAGGAGTGTTGGGTAAATTAAAAAAAAAAACAGAATTTTGAAAATTCCTCCAAAAAAGACTTTTTTTGTGTGTGTAATTATGCTTGGCCTTAGGGATATTTTTTAATCAACCGGGGATTAAATGACCCCAAAATTTTAAAAACTCCACCAAACGAGACAATATTTTTGCCTTTTGAAATTAAGCTTAACCTTAGGGGTACTTTTGTAAGTAATTGAAGAATATAGGGTTAATTACCCAATATTTTAAAAAGATTATCAAACAAGAAAGTTTTTTTTTTTTTTTGTAATGAAGCTTAATCTTGGGGTACTTTGTAATTATTTGAGGAATGTAGGGTAAATTACAAAATGACCCCATAATTTTTAAAATCCCTCCGAACAAGACTTATTATTTTTTGGTGTGTAATTAGGCTTAAAATTAGGGGTACTTTTGTAAGTAATTGAGAAATACATGATTAATTACAAATGACCTTAGAATTAAAAATTCCCCCAAATGACCCTGGAATTTTAAATTAGGCTTAACCTTAGCAGTACATTTGTAAGTAATTGAAGAATATAGATTTAATTACAAATGACTCCGGAATTTTAAAAACTCAACAGACGAGACAATTTTTTTTTTAATTAAGCTTAACCTAGGAGTACTTCGTTATTAGTTGAGGAATGCAGTGGTAAATTAAAGAACGACCCCATAATTTTTTCTCCAAACAAGACTTTTTTTTTTTGTTTGGTGTGCAATTAAGCTTAGCCTTAAGGGTATTTTTGTAATCAACCAAGGAATATAAGGTTAATTATAAAATGACCCCAAGATTTTAAAAATTCTCCCAAATGAGACAGTTTTTTGACTTTTGTAATTAGGCTTAATCTTAGTGGAACTTTTTTAAGTAATTGAAGAATATATGATTAATTACAAAATGACCCCAGAATTTTAAAAACACCATCAGACAAGACGGTTTATTTAAAGTTAAGCTTGAACTAGGGGTAATTTGTATTTAATTAAGAATGCAGGGTAAATGACAAAATGACCTCAGAATTTTGAAAATTCCTCCGGAAAAGACTCATTTTTTGGTGTGTAATAAGGCTTAACCTTAAGGGTACTTTTGTAATATAATGTAATCAATCAAACAGTTAGGGACATCTTAATATGCTTTAGTAGAACATAATGTAACATGATATCCATGATCAAGAATTTATTTTGTAAATAAGAGTTAACATAATAAAAAAAAATTCAATACATTTTGTCACAGGAATCTTTAGAAGAACAACAATCCCAAGTCAGTTTCAACCCTAGTGGCAGGAACGACGTACTTTCGGTTGTAATAGGAAAGCCAGAGAATCCCGACCGTGTGATGGGAGTTGGGAAAGGATATAAACATAGGAACTACTTCGGAAAGCCACAACACCATGTCGATGGAATGGTGTCACGAGAGGATGTAGATGCTATCGTTGCATCCAAGGTTACCGAAATGCATAAAAAATTAAGAGCGGAGATGCTGATGATGTTCAACTCCCAAGTGGCCACTACGTTCGCCCCAAAGACTCCAGTATTCCAGAGTGGAAAAGGGAGTTGGGCCCCGGATCGTATGGTAAAGGATCTCCATGAAGAACACGATGATGAATATGAGCTATATGTCGAGGATCCGCGGAGAAGATTGGTTTCATATGGTCATCTTCACGACTTGGGGTCGACAATACACCATAGAAAAATGAAAGGTGATTAAGTGAGAGTGACAATTGATTCAAACTTTCTGCACCTAATTTTAAATATAACTTTGTCAAAGCTTGAAAGCTCGCTCGCAAGAGTAAGAGTTCGCTTGTAGGTTGGTAAGTTTAAACCGAGTCTATTCTCAAGGAACAAACAATCGGAATCTTGAATATTTGTTTAATCACAAAGTCACACACGAACAAGTATAATTGGGGGGTTTTGTTTGTTTTTGATTTATAAACTAAGAATTGTAAAGTAAGAGCAATTAATTCAAACTAATTAACTTGAACCAATTATCTTAAACTATTTGATCAACTAAAATTTAAAAGGCTTAATTAAATAAAGGCTATAAACTAGGGTTTTGAAAATTAAAGAGCAATTAAAGATTTAAGAACCAAACTATTACTAAGATTATCAAGCATAAATGAAGGAAACGAAATTGAAAGATGAAAGATTACGAACTATATTATCCAAGAAATTCAAAGCATCAAGCATTTAAAGTTCAAGATTCGAAAATAAAGAACAAATTATCTAAAAACGTAAATTAACGGAGAATTAATATAAAAAGAAATTAAAAAGGTATAGAGTACTTATTGTATCTAGAAAAAGCAGTAAATCTCCAGCTATTCCGGAGAAAAGAAGTGGATCTCGGCCGAAGAGCAATTCACGAACGAAAAAAAGGAGTTTCAGGACTCGTGATCTTGTATCTTCAATTTCGATCTTGTATCTACGTAACGGGTGATGGAAACGGGCTCTCTCTGCGTCTTGAGACCTTAGAATGTGTAAAAACGTTACCCTATATGAATTATAAAAGGGTATATATAGGTTTCCAAAATTTGGAGCACAAGTTTCCTTACAAATTCCCGATCTGGGCCCGTTAGCGGTAGCTTAACGGTAAGGGATACCGCTAATGCTACCGTTAACCTCTTGCTGAAACTCTTTGTACGTTCCTAACGGTGGTGCTAACAGTAAGGGTTGCCGTTAACTGTCCGTTAGCATGTCTCTGCAGCCTCCTAACTGTCGAGATAATAGTGAAGCAACCTTACTCTCACCGTTAACCAATTCTGGGAGCTCTCTGTCATCCTTTAGCAGTTGTGATAGTGGTGGTATAACCGCTAGGGTTTAGCGGTAAGAGCTACCGCTAACCCTATTGTTAAGTGGGTAAAATTGCTACTTCTTAGCCGAATCACTCATTTTCGTCTCTCGGTTCTTCCAACGGTTTACAAAATTCATTTATTCAGTGCTGAGCTCCTTCGGTTACTTAGCTGTATGGGGAAAAACAGAGAATAATCACCAAATTGCATCAATAATGATCAAAACACGGTAAAATAAGCTGGAGAGACGAAAATACGAATATATGCTCAATCTATCCAACTTATATCAAAACTAATAACAAAAGTAACTAAAACACTAGCCAAATACGCACAAAAATCAAGACAAATTCATGTTAATCAACTATCCCACGCTTTATTGGTTTGTTCGTCCTCGAACAAACGATAATTTCAAAGAGTAACAAGTATGAAAATAAACTCAAGCAAAGAGTCGTGTCATGCTACATAGGTAATTTAGAAAATATAGATAACTGCAATGCATACTCAAATGCTAGACTCTTATTACATTGTCGCTCCAAAAATAAAATCATGCATCCTCACAAAGGTTTATATATATGTATGCGCTCAACAGCACTAAAGTATCATTTTTAATGGGGACATATATACGCTCAAATCATCAAGATACATGCACAATAAACAAGAACTGAAAATCAAAAACTTCTCATCACATAGTAAGTGTGTAACTAACAAAGAATCAGAAAAGGTCTTCACGGTAGGCTCTTTGGACGGGTATGGAATATATAAGTCGTGTGGCTAACTCACGATCTAACGTGATCAATAACTCACCAAACTGTTCTAATCAGAAGCAATATGCTTCATCTCGTTCAAACGAAACCTCACTTAACTCTCATAACATAGCCTTTAACTTAAGTTATTTCTCAACTCGAAACCCAAACCGACTTTTGCACAAACCACTTAAATCAATTAGAAGCTTATGATACGCTTCTTCTTTCAAACTCAACTCTTGCCTCTTAAACATTAGGCTTCATAAGAAAATCAAAAAAAACACAAGCCTTTATAAGTATAGGCAACAACTCAACAAAATTCACCATCCTCTTGGTTCTTTCATTTTTTATTTTCATTTTTTTATTTTTTATTTTTATTTTTTTCGAAGGATAGTGATCCTTAACACTTATTACAAATTTTTCATAAATCCCTGATCAAAATCTCAAAACACAAATAACCAACAAAAATAACTAACTCTTACCCCATGCTATTAATGACCTAGGAGTTAACTCATAAACACTCATGACTATATCAGCATACCAAGGAGTAACTAAATTTTCCAGAGTATAAGCATTCTCATAGGGGAATAGATCGTCAATCATAAGATGCTCATTCACATCATTCTCAATTACCATCCTAGATAAATGATCAGCCACCACATTTTCACAACCACAACTATCTTTAATTTCATCATCAAATTCTTGAAATAACAAAATCCATCGAATTAGACGCGGTTTACTTTGATTCTTAGCAAACAAATGACGCAATGCAGCATGATCAGTATGAACAATTATTTTCGCTCCTACAATGTAAGATCTAAATTTATCTAGCGAAAACACAACAGCTAGAAGTTCTTTTTCAGTAGTGGTATAATTATGTTGGGCATCGTTCAACATATAACTAGCATAATATATAACCCTAAGCAATTTATCAACACGTTGCCCCAAAACGGCCCCCACAGCCTCATTAGACGCATCACACATAATTTCAAATGGTAGGGTCCAATTCGGGGCAACAACAGGTGCTGATGTAAGCGTTTCTTTAAGTGAATTAAACTCATCCATGCAAGTATCATCAATCACAAAAGGAGTGTCAAGGGTCAATAATTTACATAACGGGCGACTAATTTTTGAAAAATTATAAATTGCCTATACAAACCCGCATGTCCAAGAAAACTCACGGGGGGAGGAAGGGTTTCAATCACATCAATTTTAGCTTTATCAACTTTCAACCCCTTTTTAGAAATAACATGACCCAACACGGTACCACTCTTGACCATAAAATGGGATTTCTCCCAACTCAACGTAAGACTCTTTTCAATACAATGCTCTAACACCGTATATAAATTAGATAAGCAATTGTCAAAAGATGAACCAAAAATCAAGAAATCATCCATAAATACCTCAAGGAAGTCATCAATAAAATCGGTGAAAATGGATAGCATGCATCTTTGGAATGTTGTTGGGGCGTTGCATAGGCCGAACGGCATTCTCCGGAAAGTAAACGTGCCAAAGGGGCACGTAAACATCGTCTTGCTCTGGTCCTCCGGGGCGATAGCCTTGATAATAGCCTGAAAGGCCATCCAAGAAACAATAAAATTCGTGTCCAGTAAGCTTATCAAGGAGTTGGCCAATGAATGGCAACGGAAAGTAATCTTTTCTGGTGGTAGCATTAAACTTTCTATAATCAATGCACATGCACCACCCAGTCGTAAGTCTTGTCGGGACTATCTCGCCTTTCTCATTTTTGGCTATGGTGATACCACCCTTCTTTGGAACCACATAGATTGGACTCACCCATTTACTGTCAGAGATAGAAAAAATAATCCCTTCATCTACTAACTTCAAAATCTCCTTTTTGACAACCTCATAAAGTGTTGGAGTCAATCTTCTTTGGCCGTCTCTTAACGGCCTTGCATCAGGTTCGAGCTCAATTCAATGCATACAAGTAACGGGACTTATCCCTTTGATGTCGTTGATGCTCTATCCAATAGCTTCTTTATACTTACTGTAACGCCCCAGTTTTTCATAGCGAAAATACAAGCTGAAGAAATTATATTTTAATAAAAGTAATATGGGGGACGTTACTTAAATAAATACCTTTGATTAACTTTTTAAGATAAACAAATTATGAAAAATAATTTGTATGAAATAATAACACTTTAAAGAAAACAAATACATATAATATCATTTGAACATAACAAATAAAATAATAATAATAATAATAATAATAATAATAATGTATGGCATTTTGTAAATAGCGCTCGAATAAATCCAACATGTATAAAATACGACTATTTGATCATATTTTAAAAATAGAAACATATAAGCTTTAAATCATGTTTTATTATCGTCACCACCACCACGCTTACGCTGCGCTTCACTTAACCTGAAAAATGTTTGATGAAAAGGGATGAGTACACAACGACTCAGTGGAGACACCCTTCATAATTAATTTCTCAACATAATATAGAATCATAGTAAAATATGGAAATAATTGTTCTGTGCAGTACGGTGGGCCATCCCAAAGATCAGTAGACCCCGGACCCATTAAGGTCCCTGGCCAAAAATTATTCTGTGCAGTAAGGTGGGCCATCCCAAGGATCCGTAGACCCCGGACCCATTAAGGTCCTTGACCAGTAATTGTTCTGTACAGTACGGTGGGCCATCCCAAGGATCCGTAGACCCCGGACCCATTAAGGTCCCTGACCAATAATTTCTCTGTGTTGTCGCGCGACTCTATGTATACATAGTCATTTGCCTGAAGGCCATAGTTGTCATGTAATCACCATAAACTATAACATATCGAGCAATTAATATGAACTTGAATTTAAAAAGATTTTGAGTTAAATATCCCCACCTTTACACTGACGCTTGTGATCTTTGAAATATGCGAATGATCGTGTTTGCAAATCATGAGTCTCAAAATCAATGCTCCTACATGAAGACGTACTTTAACTTATTTTATAAAATAAGGATTTTAAAACTTAAAATATGAATAATTGAAAGAATTGATCGGTCAAACCTTGCAACCAAGTCAAAGGGGCTGTTTTTGTAAAGTTCATGAAGCTGGAGGGTGAAAAGGAGATAACTTGAAATGTCTGTAGGCTGAAATGGAGTTTCTAATAACTCTGGGGCYTGAAATTAGAGTTTGGATAAACTGGGGACTCAATCGAAAAGAACTAAATGCTCTGGGGTCAATTGGAGAGGGATAAAAGTTGTTGGGCATAAAAATCAAAACACATCTCTCTTTTTTCTCAATCCGTCCATCTCTCCTTTTTCCAAACCAAATTCCCGAATTCCTTCTCCATTTCTCTCAAAAGTCAGAATCGGCCAACCCACTTCCTCCTTTCTTTGATTGTCGACGGCAGCGGCGGCTTAGTGCAGCAACYGGCGATTCCTTCCCCCCAATTTCTTCTCCATTTCTTTCCAATCGGCCATACCCATTACCCACCTTCTTTTCTCTCTCTACTTTCCCCTAACAAATCGGAAATTGGCATAGAACCGGCGAATCGGCGGCGGCGTCAACCCGCAGCGGTGGCAGGCGAGATGGCTTGGCTAATTCATAACGCCGGCGGCTTCGGCGATTGAGACGCGGTGCAGGCGCCGCTCCGCTTGGCAGACGAGGCAACAGAAATCGGTGCAGCCCCTCCCCTTCAATTCCACCACGGCGGTGACTCGACAGACTACGGTTGCGAGGAAATTGTGAGGTGGCTCGGCTGGACTCGCTCACGAACAGCCAGTCTCTTTTTTTTTTTTTGGAGTAGCGGTGGACGGCAACCTGCAGCGGCTGTGAGGCGGTGAAAGTGCAGGCGAGGCGCGACAACCGACAAAGGCAGATGAAGATGGTGATGGCGATTGGACTCGGGCCGCGGTTCGACTCTCTGTTGATTCGGACGGCGGCGGTTTGAGATCGTGGGCCGCTGGTCGCGATTTGAATCGGAGGGTGCTGGGCGGCACGGCCATGGTTGGTTTCTCGTGGATTGGACGACTCTGAACTTGGTTGGACTTGGGTCCGATTTGGGATATGGTAGCAGTTTGCCATGGTTCTTGGGACGGCAGTGATCCGGTGGCCAGTCTGCTTGTTCAGCCATTTGCGCTGGAGAAGGATGGTGGTTTGGTGATGGATAATTGGTTGGTGGTTCGTGCCGGCGTTTGATTAGGAATCAGCAGCCTATCCGGTTACGATGGCTGCCGAAAATTGGGATTAAAATGCTTTGTTGTTTCTTTCAAAAATCTGAGAAAACAAGATTGGTTTTCCTAGTTGCGGCCGTATACAAATTGTGAAGCGATTAAAAAGAGGTTTTGATTACTAGCTTAGGGTTAGGAGTTTGTAACTGATTATGAGTCTTTGTGAACATAGGAGTGTTTTGCCGTAAAAAGAAGGAAAATCCAAAAGAATTCTAGATTATTCGGGCTTTCTTTGGGCTTCCTTTGGACTTGAGAATTTTAATGTAAAAAGATATGGCCCAAATAACTTAAATATAAACTTTTTCTTTTATATAAATAAATGCATGGAATTTTACTAATTGAGCTTAAAAATTAATATATATACGTACTAAAAATTTGGGATGTTACACTTACTCAACACCAGAATTAGCTACCTTTCCTCATCTTCGGTCAATGCTGAAAATATGATGACGGGTTTTATTTGTTGGGCTCGAGGAAACCGTACTTCAAATGGCTAGGTAGTGGTTTCAACTCCACTTTTGGCTCGAGCTCAGGTGCATTAGACATCTCGCACAATTCAAAATCAATCTATTCAAGGTTAGCTTAATTTCCACAAAAATCAACCCCAAGTAATTCCGCTACCTCCTCCCCACTCAAAAATTCCTCATCGTCTTCGATGTCTGATTCATCTAAAGCCTTGATGCCTTTGATCTCATGGACGCAAGATGCAATCGGATCAACAAACGAGCACTCATCTCGCATGAATGAAGATGGGGTATTATGGATATCTTTAAGTGAGAACGCTACTGATTCGCCCAAAACTGTTATAGTCGTACTCCCTTTATGCACATCTATCAAAGTATGGGAAGTACACATAAACGAACGACCCAAAAGAATTTGTATGTTCCTTGCTTTCATTCGTAACCTCTCCAATATCCAGAATCACAAAATCGACTGGAACCACAAGTTCACCAACTTGCACAAAACATCTTCAATAATACCCAAAGGTTGCCTGATCGATCGATCCGCCAATTGGAGCCACATGGTGGTTGGCTTCATCGTCCCAAGATCAAATTCTCGAAAGAGAGAATAAGGCATCAAATTAATTCTGGTGCCAAGGTCAAGCATTCCTCGCGCTATCTGTCCATTCTCGAGCAAAATAGTGATACAAAAACTCTCAGGATATTTTTCCTTTGGAGGCAACGGCTTCTTGAAAATTGCACTAGCCTCTTTCGTCAACTCCATGCGTTGGTTCGCCAAGCGCCTATCCCTTGAAACAAGCTCCTTGAAGAACTTCATATAAGATGGCATTGTCTTGATTACATCCAAAGGAGAAGGGTTAATATTCACATTTTTCAGCAAATTGTAAAGCTCCATGAATTTTTTATTTTCCTTGGCCGGACGTAAGCGACTGGGAAAAGGAACTGCATCACAAATCGTGGTCATTTTCTATGCTAGCTGCGACTTCGAGGACTCGACGGTTGGCGTTGGAGTAGGGACTTGGTTCGGAATTGTCCCTTTTATGGATCCCGAAACGTATCGATTTGGTGACTTGTGCATCTTGTCCACTGGTTTAGGTACATCTTCTTTAGGTGGAACCGGTGTTGGAGTTTGGGCCATCTCTACTTTTTCCTCATCTTGCTCGACTATGCCATTATCAATCTTCTTTCCACTTCGAAGGACATGAACATCGGAGGCCTGCTCTGGTTGACTCGGAAGTTTCCCTTTTTCGTTCGACATTTTGGCTATAGTTGCCGCCATTTGACCCAGCATTGCCTCAATATTTTTCAGAGATTTAAAATGGTCATCGAACTTCGTAATTAATTGTGCAAGTTCGTCTTGATTACGAATGGTCTCGGCCACTTGATTCTGCTGCCAAACCAATAGTTGATCGTCTGGTTTTATCGGGATGAGTGCTTGCCCTTATGTACTATATTTGTTTGGTGGGGGTGCGGGAAGGTATTGTAGGTCAGTTAGTGGAGGATCCAGCGCATGATTTAGGTTCCCAGGACCATACTTGAGATTTGGGTGATCACGCCACCCTGGATTGTATGTGTTCGAGTAAGGATTATAATTCTTTGTATATTTCTGTTTGGGATTAGGTGGTTGGTTCTGATAGTTCTAAACAGCATTAACTTCCTCCTTTTCCTCTTCGTCGAACATCACTGTGCACACATTCGCCAAATGCCCAGGTGCTCCACATCAAGCACACACGTCAATCGTTTTTTCGAAGAAGCTGTATTTGTTAGTTCGGTCTTAAGGGCAGCCATCTCTTTGGAAAACTCCTCGACTCTCGTATGTTCTTCCTTTGGCGTTACAAGAACTTCATTTACTTTTAATTTTCGGGGACGAGAATTCATTTGTCTGGTTTTTCGCTCATTTTTTCTAATACCCTCTTGGCGTCTGTAGCAGTCAACTCTCCAAAATCTCCTCCGGATGCCGTCTCAACTTGGGTTTTGTATTTTGGAGACAACCCTTCATAGAAAAAAATGATTAACCATACCAGGGGTGATGTTATGATGTGGGCACACTTGCAACAGTGCTTTATAGTGCTCTCATGCCTCGTGGAATAACTCCCCATCTTGCTGATCAAAATTCACGATTTACCTCCTAAGTTGCCCCGTCGGCTAAGCTGAATATTACTGGTTCATAAATTTCTCATAAATCATATCCCAGTCTGTCATTGATCTCGGCTCTAGAGAGAGAATCTAAGATTTAGCTTTATCCTTCAGGCTGCTCGGGAAACATATCATTTGTAACTCATCACGATGAAGTCCCATGGCCGGAATTCTATTAACTTTGGTATAAAACTCCCGCATAAATGCCAACGGATCTTCATGAGCATGACCATGAAACGTCGGAAGTTGGTTAACATGGTGCAGTTTTAATTCAAAGTCTTTGGTAGTCCGTCCCAAAACAATAGTAGAACTATGAGAGCCAACCTATGGGCATGACAAATTGCGTTGTCGAAGCTCTCGTGCACCTCTCGGATCTCTATGTCTGTCAGTAGGTCTTGCATAATTTTCTTCATGGAAATATCTCTCATCGAAAAGATTTCTTTCGTAGCGGTGATTTTGGTTTGCTAGCCATTCATCCACACGTCCATTTCTGGAGGGGGGGTCTTTCTTAATTGTCAGCAAGTTCGTTACGCCGATCATCTCTCACTCCCTCCTTGTCTCCATCTTTGTCCTCATTTTTGTTCTCCATATTCCGTTGGAGGTCTTCCCAATAAGCTCTGGGGCGTACTGGACCCCTGAAATGAATTGCCTCGCTACCGTAATTTCCCCTATCGTGTTGCTGATTTGCTCTGGATCACGCATCAACGGCGTTCTCAGAATGAATAGAATTTGAACGTCTCGACATTGTTTTTGGAAGTTCGTCGTGTACTGTATTATCGAAAGGAGTATTGTCAAGACTGGAAGTAGGCTGGGGCCTTGCTCGGTTGGGATGATGAATGTTGTCAACTATCGGTGCAAGCTCTGGGTTAAGTGATCGTCGACCCTTCATACATTCAGCAAAAAATCAAACGTACCAAATGGCAAAAGTTTGACCCAAGTTCAACTATACAAATAGACGGATAAACAAAAAGTAATACGAACAAACATCTTCAAAACCTTTGCTTTGTTCCCCGGCAACGGTGCCAAAATTTTGATTCGAACTTTCCACACCTAATTTTAAATATAACTTTGTCAAAGCTTGAAAACTCGCTCACAAGAGTACGAGTTCACTTGTAGGTTGGTAAGTTTAAACCGAGTTGATTCTCGAGGAACAAACAATCAGAATCTCGGATGTTTGTTTAATCACAAAGTCACACACGAACAAGTATAATTTGGGGGTTTTATTTGTTTTTGATTTTATAAACTAAGAATTGAAAAGCAAGAGCAATTAATTAAAAATAATTTACTTAAACCAATTATCTTAAACTATTTAACCAACTAAAATTTAGAAGACTTAATTGAATAAAGTATAAACTAGAGTTTTGAAAATAAAAGAGCAATTAAAGATTTAAGAACCAAACTATTACTAAGATTATCAAGCATAGTAGTAGTAGCAATAGTAGTCGTAGCAATAGTAGTAGAGGTGGTAGTGGTGGTGGTGGTGGCTGTGGTGGTGGTGGTATTAGTAGTAGTAGTAGTAGTAGTAGTAGTAGTAGTAGTAGTAGTAGTAGTAGCAGCAGCAGCAGCAGTAGCAATAGCAGCAGCAGCAGAAGCAGAAGCAGAAGCAGAAGTAGTAGCAGAAGCAGTAGCAGCAGTAGCAGTAGCAGTAGCAGTAGCAGCAGCAGCAGTAGCAGTAGTAGTAGTAGTGGCTCGGGGGTTGTTACTAGCTTGGGAGATTTTCGTTTCTATCATGATATATTACAATAAGTATTTATTTGTCCTCTTGAAAATACATTTTTTTAAACCTAATAATATCGAAGCACTCATTCAAACATCCTAACAATGTTCTAATATTGTAGGTATCTCTACAGCATATTGAAATTATCGGAACATAACGATAAATATGGATTGATGTGTCCGCTGACCAAAGTAATGGAAATACTAACAAAGAAATAGTCGTGCTGGTTCAGAAAAGAATTGCAAAAGGAGATTTGGAGTTCTTCCTTGAACTTATTTACGAGTAAAAAGTGGCTTTTCATTAAAAAAAATTATTTTTTGAATGTTTTAACTCTTTGTGATGACGAGAATTGGTGGAGTTTACTACATATGTTTGTGTGGATCTCACAACTAATTTCAATATGTTGTCTTATTTCATGTTTTGCAGGAATTATTGGCAGTCTATGGTTCTTTGCCCTAAATACAATAGTGTGGCCTGGTTCTGCTCCAAGAGGGAAATGCAAAAGAAAAAGATTTTCGGTAAGATTAAGATGTATATTTTTTAGAATATTATTTTGTATTAATTTTATTTATTTTTTATTTGATACTTCTTATTTATCATATAGTAGCATATAATGTATACCAAATAATAAAGGGGACGCACACCTACCAGTTAAAGAAGCCTCAATAGGTTTATCCAAATGTAAATTTATTGTGATCTCTTGAGTGGTAGAGACAATAAATAATTGTACATGAAGGATATTTATGTAAGGCAAAGACTCAAATGTGACGGTCACACGGGTCTTCTGTCATGTGACGGAGCCCCAAACCCAATAAATATGCCTAGTTCGACCCAATTTGATAGATCAAATCCGGGTTTGAAGAGGTATATAGCCCCGTCACATGATAAATGATACATGTGACCGTCAACAGGAAAATTGGCCTTTATGTAAATTCAAGTTGAGTGTATAGAGATTTATTGTAATTTATCATTTATTTATTTCCAGTGTTTGGACCAACAAAAAACATCGAAGACATGCGAATTCTTTGATATGAGACATATACTGGAGATCAACAAATTACGCATTATTAACTCATTCGAAATAGTAAATACTAAGTCATTAAGTAATTGGCACGGTTAGAAGAAAGGTACATTTACTAAGTCATTCAGATTCCAATCTTCTTAAGAAATATAGCGGTCCATATCTAACTCATAATATTATCAAAGTTTTCATGTTGTTCAATACAAGGTCCACACCTAATTAGAAATTAAGTGTCGTGTTGTTCGAAAAAGTTATGTGTTTATCGCATGGATTTATCGCATTTATATGTGTTTCCACGAATTTATTTGTCTTTTGTAGTTAACATGAGCGATGCCATATCTTTAGTTAAATGCCAATAATTAGTTAGTGGGAACGGAGTCTTACAATCTTATATAGTCATGCAATCTCATTTCTTGCTCTCTCTTAAAGTATGTTTGAATTCCTAGTCTAATGGGTTATATACACAATGCAATGGTTGATTTATCGCATTCTATTCTGCAATTTATTTGTATTTTTGTAATTAACAGGAACGATTAGCAAAAAAATAATTAATTAGTGAGAACACGCAGTATCATCTTATATAAGTCGTGCGATATCATTTCTCTATATAATTACAATGTCATGTTTATGTTTTTTTTTCCCAGAAATTGCTTAAGCCAGTAGTCAAAAGAAACTTTCATGATAAATTACAATGCATAAATTGCTATTTTTCCTGAAATTGCTTAAGCTACCAGTCAAAAGAAACTCTCGTGATGGTAATTGTTCGAGGTGACAACTTTTATTAATAGTAATATTTTATCATCCATTATTTTTTATTGTTTTTCATTATCTTATTGTGCATTTTGCCATTGACCTGTAGGCACTCAATATGGAACAACGTTATTCGGACGATGAAATTGATGATGTGCGTAGACGTTCGGCTGAGTGTTTACCTGAGGTCATTGCTTTATCACCATATAGGGTGTCCAATATATTTTCGAGTGTAAGAAAAAAATTATCTATGGATAACTTGAATGGTAGCAAAATAGGTACTCATTTAGAAAATAACCGGTTAAATTTTAATCATTCTAAAAAACTACTTTCTAGAATTGTTCAACCGGTAACAAACCCAAAAACTACTTTCTAGAACGGGTAAATGTATATTCTAGGGTACCTAGTCGTTCTAGAAAGTCTAACATTCTGGAATGGGTGAAACAACCATTCTAAAAAGTCAAACTTTCTAAAACAGTTCGATCTAGAACGCCTCAATAACCATTCTACATTAGTGAAACAAATCATCCAAAACCCAAATCAACATTGCAAATTCATCTAGTATGGTTTCAAGTCATTAAAAAATGAACTATATTTCCAACTTACAAGTCGTGATATACACCAGAACCAGGCCGTAGCGAGATGGCAGAACCTGCTTCGACTTCATTGTCTTCTACCGAACTTTGTAGATGAATCATGCACAATAGTGATTCTGTAGATAATTAATTTAATTCTTTGTAAGGTAAAATATAATGTGAGCTTCTTGAAAAAATTGACACTGTAGATATTTAATAACCTTAATGTTGTCCATGTTAATGCGATGTCCAAGAGGTCGAGCAAGGATCAGCGCCTAAATTTTTTGAGAGAAAAAAGGAATATATCTCAATTACATAACTATTACATTTTTCACACATTTTCTTTGCACATGAAACGATGTGCATGGCTATCCTGCCTCTAACTAATAATAGTAGTAGATTATTGTCACATTTAAATCAAAAGGAATGCTTTTATAGAAATCTCTCATAAATTGGGGAGAGAAAGTGTACAGACCTTTCTAGCTACATCCAACATCCCAATGAGATCATCTCGTGGATCTGAGATCAAATATGAATTTTAAGTCAGAACAATATGAAATTACTTAGCCAATAAATTAAATAATGGGTTAATTACAAAAGCTGCCCTGAATTTTAGTCTAATTACAATAAAAAAAAATCTTTTAAAATTAAAAAAAATGGGAGAAGAGGAGACTATATAGTTAAAATAAGCAAAAAGCTTAGCACTCAAACTTCCCATGATGCGAAAGCTTGGGTCTCCGGATGAAATGATACGATTTATAGTTGAAATTACAGGAAGACCAGCACCAACCTAAAATGTGGATAACATATATTGAAATTTGACAATCAATGTAGACAAGTATAAGAACCAGGGATAAGGAATTAATTAAATTACTGGTCAGTAAATACATGCATCAATAAAGCAAATCTAAGTGTTCATCAGAAGTAAAATTGCTTGCAAGCTTGATCTTAGGCTTTGACCAATAGGCTGTTTTGAAGAGAAGCAATGCAAGTGGACGTGTCTAATTGATGCTAATAAACAAATTACAGTTGACTCGTGTCTAATCCTTCGAGGCCGTGAGACCAACTTGACGTAATATTCCTGCACATTAAATGGAAGAGCACTGACATATAAATCATTCATGGTCTCAAAAGTTTGAAAGAAAAATCAAATAAGGTGACACAATATTAACATTGTTCATTCAACATTGAATATCCATATCAATGACAGAGGAAGATAATCCAGAACCACGTTTCCACAAACTTAATTAAAAAATAATAAATACACACTGAAAGAAGGAAAAAAAATCAGTTACCAATGAAGAAGTAAGAGGCTTCTTGTTTGCGAGCACCACACAGCAATACATATTCACCACTCATTACGAAGCAACATATTGTGTAGTCAAAGGAGGAAAAAAAACAAAACTGAAAGTAGGTTAGATTCTTCAGTTTAACATAATAGAAATTTTGCTTATTTAGATGAAATAAAATATATGATCTCATTGCGAGTAAATTTAGCGGCAATACAAAAGGTTTAAATTAAAAATCAACTAAAACTCTTAATATTACCAATTCAGAAACCTGAATAGCAAAGAAGCTTCCTATTAACTCACGAAATTAAACAATCTCATTTAATATAACACCAGAGTTATTTTGAAAAAAGAAAGAAATATATTCATCATATTCATGCCCAGATAACATCATTATTTAGATAATTAACTGAAACAAAACACAGATTGACTCCAGCTAAACATCCTTAGCCAAAACTAGAAAATAAAATTAAAATTAAAACCACATGCATATAAACCTAAACTAACTTTTTTTTTGAAAATCGAAATGCTTGTGCATAAAAGCAAATATAAAGAAAAACATGAGCAAGAACTTACAAAAACTAATGATGTGGTCGGCTCCCACTTGGAGTGAACCACATAGGTGCTGCCATAATCCTTTTTATGCTTTCGACGTCTAAAGGAAAATAATAGCAAGGAGAAAAGGTCCTGTTTGCATAATAGAAAATGCCAATATCGTGGCCGCCGTAGAAGGAACTTGGTGGAATAGAAAATATGTTTGAATCTGTATAGTAAATGCAATTAGAACTGAGCTTCAATCCAGGAGTAAGTGACATTGCAAACGAGTGGTTTATTCCGATAAACATGGCAAGACCATCCAATGAACCCTCCATGTACTTTGGTTTTACAACATCAAAATCAATTTTATAAGCATCCAATCCAATCGTTCTGTAGGGGAAACTATTGTCCCAGCCCCTGTACTCACCAAAGTAGATGGGCTAAAATATGAGCCGTCGGGGCTCATTCGTGCCATGACATACCGCATCACAAGGAAAAGATAATTGTACTGTTCAGCGTATACAAGGTTCACATGTCGTTTGACTTCAGGCCATTCCGTTGATCTTATCGATTTCTCCTCGTGCGCACACTGCCCCTCCAAGTCCATACTACCAATTTTCCAGGACGAATGAATCCTAGAAGACAGAGGGTCAGAAAGATCCCAACACTCCAAGTCGCGGCGTGATTGGCAGAAACATAATTTTTGTTTGCTGGAATATTCAAAATCAAAGTAAGTCCTCGCAAACATGCCTTCGGTATTATAATACAAATCACCGATTGGAGTCCACTTGGTGCTGCGGCGGGGCTGGCAGAAAGCCAGTCTACGTTCCTGACCGAATATCATCATGGCGATGCATTCATCATCCTGAGAGGAGGAGAGTATAAGCTTGGATACGCAGGCACAGCCATCGCGTGTCAAGTTGATCCTGGGATCGGGTAAGGTTTCAATGGGAGGAAGCTTTATGTGGCGACGATTGATGGGGTTGGAGAGAAAAAGATGGTTGTTGCGCTGATTGAACAAGGCTAGCCAGCCGTGTGACGACCCGACGAATTTCGCATCGTCGTCAGGCATTTCATCATCTTCTTCTAATTTGCTGCTATTGATGCTTCTCTTTTTGAGAAAGCTCTCTTCTTTCTCCTCTGAAAGGTTGTAGAACTTATAAACCATGTCGCCGTCTTCTTCAAACACAGGTGGTAACATCAGCCACAACGGCATTATTCTCGACGACGGTGATGAATCAACGCCCGTGCTCATCATCATCATCCAAGCACCTAACTTACTGTCAGCACAATCCCGAGAAGATCTGAGAGCACCAGCTGATCTTCGAAGGAAATGAGAAAAAACGGTGACCTTTACCATGGAACCCATGCCCCCCATCGATTAGATCTAGCAGTCGAGCCCGAGCAAACCCTATTTCAGACCCTGCCCCCTCTGCATCCAGTAACCTGAACTAACTTTTATAAACTCTTTTAGTTCAAATAACAAGTAATCGAATAACATTGAATAATTATAATTAATCATACAGTCTCGGGAATTGAGATAAAGGGTGTTACTGAATGAACCAAAAACAAGAATACAAGACTCCCAATATTTTGGAGTTGAGATTTAACATTTCTTTCTTCCTTTTGGACAATCATACGGGAACCGTCTGATCACCACTAATTGCAGAACTTCTAATGCAATCCAGAAATAGCATACCTTTAATTGATCCACAGTTTAGCAGTGCATCAACAATTGCAGTGTACGCAACACGATCGATACGCATTCTGTAGCATGATTTCATTTCTATCAAGATCTTTTTTAGTGAACAAATATCTTTGGCATGCCCAAAACCCTACAAACACGGTATCTTTGTGTTATCACCACTGATTAATAATAATAATAATTTACTTATTAAAAAAAAGTGCGTCTAACAATAATTACAGTATGTCAGCACATGTGGTTTTTCAAACGAGAAGCAGCCTGCTATATAAGGCCGATTACTTATAAATTCTGCTTAATGAGCTAAAGAAGTTAATATCGTACAAATCTTAAGGTTTCAGAAATTTAGGTGTGTAAACAACAAAGGAGATACAAAAGACGTACGGTTATAGGACTGACCTGTAATAATGTAGTGCAAGTAAAAAGATCAGGGGAAACATCAGGATCATTGTTCTGTGCTTTATCCTGCAACATACACAGTAATTATTCAAGAAACTGTCGTTCTTCTTTTACATAATATCACTCATTCACGAGGCTCTAAACTAGCCTTTCAGACACGTGCAAGGGACCTTCATTCGCTCAAAGAATTTCATCGCAGCTCCTAAGTTCTCATTCTTGATACACGTAAAAATTAGAGTATTGTAGCCGAGTCTATCAGGGTTCAGCCCGTGTATCAGTATTTCATACACCTAATGCAGCTTGAAAACAACCGGAAGTTATATAACCCTGAAAGACGACATTGAAATTGTAAGAAGGGAAAAGGCGATAAGTATATCGATCGCCTTATCTGAACATTAGATTCAGAAAAATTACCTTCATCAATAAGTTAAAAGTCAAAATCGATGACTTTCAACCTTCTTGAAGAGCATAACCGTATCTTGCAAGAAGCCCATTAGCACGTCCGAGGTCCCCTGCACTAAATCATCTTGTTCAAGGAAGCAATGTTAGCAAGTTGAGGGTCACTCCTGCCAGGTTGCCTAGGTCCCCTAAAACTAAATTTTAAAAAAAAAATAATAATAAATAAAAGGAACCCTGACAAAATGAAGGGGAAAAAATCCTAAAAAACTTAAAATAAATAAATGGAAAACCACAAGAAAAACTAAACTGTACAAAAAAAACCTAAAAAATTAAAGCATTTTGAGTGGAAAATCTAACCTGATTCAATTGGAACATTCAAAAGACCACAAATCAGTGCTGCGGATAACTGTGGACTACCAATTGTGGTACCTTTTTCCACAGACTCAAGCACTTAAAATGCTTCGTCAATTCTCCGAGCATCACCCAAACCCTTCATGAAATAAGAATAGCTGTTATTCATTGGCTACTATTATATATTCATGGAGCAAGACATGCTAATTCCACAACATATCACAGAACAAATGCATTTTCAACTAGAAAGTGTAGAATATAGTTCATTTACTGGCTGAAAATGATAGCAAGATACAAATTGAAGCCAATTATGTTATTGATTGGAGACTATTCTTCCAAAGGTACATTTTAGAATTAGAGTACCTTCAAAAGCGTACCATAGGTAACTTCATCAACCCCACAGCCCTCTCGCTTTGACATTTCATCGAACACTTTAAGAGCAAAATCGATGTCATGGCAATGGACACAAGCTTGCAGCACAGCGTTCATGACGATATTGTTCAGCTTCCCATGTTGCTCCTGCGCTATCTCTATTTCCTCAAATATCTAGTTAAAAAAAGATGTTATTCTACTAGATGTACATGCTTGGTGTACACAACAATGCTGAAATGAAAAACGAACAGAGCAAGGACCTGAGCAAGTTGCCGGCGGCGCGAGAGCTGAACGACACGGGAAGTGAGAGGCTTCAGATTGAGCGGGTCGGGGGAGGAGGAGGGGCGCCGCGAGCGCGGCGGACATTCGCGCGGTTTGCCCGGGAAGTGTTTGCGTAAATGTCCAGGAGAAGCCGTGGTGCTGCAAAGGAGTACCGGCGTTAGCGACGATGCCGGGGAAGAACGTATAACTGATACGGTTCCATGAATCGGCCGGTTTTGCAGCAGCATCTGCATATCTACGGTCGATCGCGATAATACCTGGTCGGTGCAGAGAGAGAGAGAATTGAGAATCAGATATGTGGATCCACCTTATTTGTTAATATCATTTGCCCCTAATCGTCCGTCTTAAATAACCATTGATTTGGATGACATGTGTCATCTTTCTATAGGTTCGATTGCTGAGTTTGTAACTTCTAATGGTTTGTATTAAATCATTACCAATTTGGGATTTTTGAGTTTGGTATAAATAATAATTTTTTTTCCATATTTTGTTATTCATCGACCCTATTTGTTAATGTTGTTGACACCCTACCCTATGTGTTAATCAGCCATTGCTTCGAATGACATTTGTCATCACTAGGTAGGGTTGTATGCTGAGTTGTCAGCTTTATATTGTTTGTGTTAAATTGTTACCTTTCGGAGATTTTTGTCTTGGTATAAATAACAACTTTTTTACATTTCTTTACTAAAGTAAAGTTTTGTGTCTCTCACTCTCTCATCCCTCTCTCCCTCTCTCTCATCCCTCTCTCAACTGCCGCTTCCAACTATTCATTTCATTGTTTTGGATTTTTTTTCTCTTTAATTTACAATGTTTTTAATATTATTCACAAATTTTTCAAATCTGAAGGTGAGATATTCACATATTTGGGGATCTAACATGATGATGATGATTCACAAAATCTCCAGATCTGATGGTGAAATTTTCACAAATTCAGATTTACTGACTCCCTTTCTACTTTTTTTTTGTCGATCTGAGGATTCTATTATGTTTGTTTTTCGATCTGTTCATTTGGGATTTTTTTTTTTTTTTTTTTTTTTTTTTGAGATATGCATTTTTGGGGATTCTTTTTCAATCTGTTTGTATGAAATTTAGATTTTGGGTTTCATAAGAAAACAAGTTTTTTTTCTCTTTTTAGTTTTCTTTTCAGCTAAGTATGTATATTTTTTTTTTCATTTGTACTCTTTTTAAAAAAACTAGGGTAATCACCAACCTCTCTCTTGTCGCTTCTTTATTTTCTTTTCCCCGTCTGCAGTTTTTTTTTTTCTATTATTTTTATTTGCTATATTTTTTCCTTCTCGGTTTTTTAAGCCTCGAATTCGAGAGCGAAAATTTATAAATCTAAAATTCAATTATCAAAAACTCTTGACACGAAAGCATATTATGTGTTCGGGTTAGTTATTTTTTGTTTAGATGATTGTTTTCTTTACGTCTGTTTTTGTTCCCGTTTGTTTTATTAAAAAAATAGATCAATGGCCTCTTCTCTTGCATATATGTAGTCAACTCTTTGTAAGCCCTTATTCAAGATGGTTATCTTCCCATGACACAATTAATGGTAAGTTTTAGTCATCTTTAAATATAATTTGTTTATGTTTTGTGGGTTTTGCTTTTACTTTTTTTCAAATTCATGATTCAGAGTTTTTGATTATTAATATTTGTTTGAGTTATGAGTTTTGTTGGTTTGGAATAAGGGATTTGGTTGATTTCTTTAGGATTTGTTATTTAGATTCCGACTGAACTTGAAATTTGAGGATTAATGGATTTTATATGCTTCGTTGCAAATTGCTCTTTTAATATATTTCATTATCCATTTTCTTTTAATCCGACTAACATTGCCCATTTTCTTTTAATCTATTTTATGTATTTTATTATATTAATCGATATCATGTACTTGCTCAAACTTCTTATATATATTTCATGAAAACTAAACCTTTTTATCAAGCAGATTAATTATTTTTCATATATATTTCATGAAAACTAAACCTTTTTATTAAGCAGATTAATGAGATTTTTGAAAATAAATTTGTAGTTTATATACTTAAAATAACAAAATCATACCATATATATACGAATTCATAAAATGATTTGACTATTAATGCTCATACCCTAACTATCACCTTTCCATTTATTATATATATGAAAAATATTACATGATTTTATTATTAATGCTCATACCCTAATTACCACCTTTCCATGATATATATATATATATATATATATATATATATATATATGTGGAAAAAATTACAGTAATTCTAAAATTAAGTTATTTACGTTCAATGTAAATAAAATAGTTAATCTAAAAACTAAAATATCTGCAACGATACATTTCCTCAAATAAAGGGATTTACATATATAAATGATTCACTTTTTCAACTTATGATATGCATTGATCAAGTTACCGTGATTAAGTTGTTCTAAAATATACAACTAATTATGCTCATTTATAATAATTGGGGCTTTTTATTTAATAAAATTTTTAAGAACGGATTTGTAGTTTACATAATTAAACTAAAACAATGATACCAAATATATACAAACTCATAAAATGAAAATATTTATAATGCTCATACCCCAACAACCATTTTCTCATTTATAATTTTACATTTTATTTTAGTTATTTTGTTTGCATTCACTCTCCCCTAATCTTAAACATTTTGTTAGACTAATTATTTTAAAATCAATAGTAATTTTATTTTCGCACATTTTGTATTTATAATCAATAATGTGGTGATCAATTATTTTATATTCAATAGTAACATGATTTCCGCATATGCTATAATTTCATAAATAAAAAAATCAATTTAGATAATGGAAAGGTTTTCAAAAAAGATCATCTTCATGAATCCAATTTATATTTACACTCATAATTATTAGCTTATTTAATTTTTTTTTATCAAATCAAACAAGATTTGTACACAATTGAAATATTGATATATATGAAATAATATACGTGTGTGTGTGTGTGTGTGTGTGTGTATATATATATATATATATGAAAAATAATATAATTAATGATACACTTTACAAATCCATTGAGAATAAAACACGATATATATATATTATTACTGGAAACCCAATTAACTACAGAATTATCCATAAAGTTTGATAAAGTGCTATAAATAAGGGGCTAACTGGAATGTTCTTATACATGTGAAGGAGTTTCTTATATGTATATTATCCTTCAAATGGGTAAAAATAAGATAGAAAAATTCTAGGGGTGATTTTATAATTTTGAAAATTTCTTTTTGCTTTTGAAAGGGTACATGTAAAACAAAATAAAACCTCAGGGGTGTTTTCTGGAATATGGATTTTTTTTTTTTTTTTTGGTATTTATGTCAAATCTCAATGGTACTTTTTTATAATTAACCCTATTATATTTAATACAAATTAGTAGTGGTTTCAGTGTTGAGATCTTTTGAAAGATGATCAGGTTTATAAGTTTCAAAATTATAAAATCACCCTTGCAGTTTAGCATAATTACTGAAAACCCAACTAACTTTAAAAACTACAAAAGTACCCCTGAAATTTGATAACATGTTAAGAAATAAGGGGCTTACTGGAATATATTTTAATCTTCCATTATATTGTCACATTTCTGTTTCATTTAAAAAATAATACAAGCTCCAATTCATTTTGTCGATAATGTTTTTTTAAATATATTGAGGAAATAAGTTTTTCATAATTTCGGGAACTATCCATTTGTTTTCCCTATTTATCATAAAACTAAAGGTCGTTCTAGAATCCGGGGCCCCCATTTTCTCAAGGTCAATTTTTGTAAATTTCATTATTCTTATAATGGTGTAGAATATATTAATTGGGAAGAGTCTATATATGTTTTGTTTGCTATAATTGAATGTTAGTTGAATCTATATAAAGCATGTATTATGCATTAGGACCATAGCTGATCAAATGAAAATGTACTTATTAGCTTAAGTTATGAGACCAATAGTCCTCATATCCTGTGATGTTCTATGATTTTTGACTACCAACAAGATTTTCTCGAACATGTTGTAGGGTTTAATAAGAAATGTTTATTTTTGTATAATAGTAGAAAGTTAAGGTCTGATTGTTATTTTAAAACTCAAAAGCTCTATTAGGAATTTCAGTTACAGTTGAACCTCATCGGATTGCAAGTTGATAGCTTTCATGAGCCCTATTTGGAGCAAAGGCTAGCAGAAGCAAAGCTGTCTCTACCAAATATAGTGAATTACTGCTCATCGGTTACAGTTGAGTTCTTAATAAATCTTTTGACATTGCTTATTTATTCTGATAGATTGAATTACTGCATAAGATTTGTTTCTTTTACAATTTACTTAAAATTTGTCGGATATATTTTTTTCGCAGGATGACTAATTTATGTTATCCCTCAAGTTTTTCTGATCTATTTTTGTATATTATGATGAGAATAAATATTTATATTTATGTTTTAAAGTGTTTTGGATTGATTCTTATCTGCAACAGATATGTATATTAATTGAATTGATTAAACAAATTTTCTTTTTTCTTTTTTCTTTTTTTTTGGAGACAAACAATTTTAGCCAAGGTTAAAATAAACATCAATAGTTGTTGCTATTGTTAAAAGAGATAGGCCCCCACTTTTTTGACACGTAATTGTATGTTTGGTGATTATTATTTCCTCCAGTTTTAATCAATATGTAATTTATTGATCTATTTTAATTCAAGCCAGAAATGTGCAGATTATTGATCTGTTAATCCGATATGAATTTTTAATTTCTTATTTGAAGATTACATCTATGTAACTTCTATTTAGAAATTAGGGTAAGTATTAATGTTATGTGAAGCTTAAGATTTTTATTATCTTCTATTTTTAAATTGAACAATTATGTTAACCAGAAAGGTCTAAAACAATTTCTAATTTCCCGTGTAATGCCTACAATAATTTATGAATGTACTACTTTTTATCAGTTTTTGTTATATTTTATAAGTTTTCAATCATTAAACATAAATTGTATTCCAAGTTTCAAAGACCTACTATAATATTTGGTGTAAACGAGCTCGAGGCTCTGCAAGACTTGGAATACAAGTTCATGGACAAATACTTGAAAATCAGAATGATCAAGACAACCATACCCGTAACCAACGGTCCAAGCGAAAGACAAGTAGCCGAAGCTTCACAAAGCGATGCTGCTAAGCCTGCCGATGGTGAAGTTGCAAAGCCCTCCGAAGAGGGTCCGTCAGAGACTGCTGCTCCAAAGGAAATCGAGGGAAATGATTTAGAGAAAAAGGACTAAAATGTTTGGTCGATAAATGAGATGGTAATTGGGAAATTAAATTATGCTGATGAGCCGTTTGTTTGGCCGCCTGCTTTATGTTGTCATACATAAGAGTGTAATTTTAGTTTGTGTTTAGTGATTGTGTGTCGAAAACTTGATCGGACGTGTTATAATAAATTGCGATTGACGATTATGGCAACGAGTTTTTGTACACTTTGATTTCTTCTTTTACCCTGGTTCATTAGGTTTCTATCAGTAAGTGATAAAGTGCAATTACCTTATCATTTAAACACATACACAATAAATAGTAATTTAAATTTTCATCATCCACTTGAAAACTAAACGAGCACAAAGTTTTCCCAATAAAAACTTCATTGCCAAAATACAAAAAAATCCTCCAAAATGTTGGTAAAAATAAATTTAAAAAGAATAGGAATTTATTATTATTATTATTATTATTATTATTATTATTATTATTATTATTATTATTATTATTATTAATGTTATTGTTATTACGAAGTCGTAAAGGATTAAAAATCTTATGCTGCGACGACGATTGTAATATTGTTAAGAAGACAGGAAATGTTGTTTACAAAGAAATTTTTCAAAACCTCAAGTGAACATTTTCTTTATTGCATGAATAGTTTAATTTCCAATTTTTAAAATTTATTTTTTCAATTTTGTTTTATTATGTATTTATTTCGTTATACCCGCGTAATACGCGAGTGTCTACACTAGTTTGTATTTGGAAGTGGTGACGGAAGATAGGGATAGACCTAATTCTTAATTTTCCGAACTTATTCAAAATTTAATAATTAAGTTAAATTAAATTTATAAGAAGGTATATAAATTAGGGGACTTCTACGGTGCATTTACAACCATTAGATCTATTTTAGGTTTTTTAGAATTTTCCTATAAATTAATATGTTTTGGAAAGTTTATTCCAGAAGGTATTTTACAAAACACCTTCTAAATGATTGAATATATCAGAAGGTATAAATATACGTTCTGAAAAGTAATTATTCTGAAACTGGTCTATAATATGCCTTCTAGAAACGTAACATACTAGTAAAATACTATAATATACCTTCTAAATGTTGTCGGTCTCCAATTTTCAGAACGTACTTTGTAAATCCGTTCTAGAAATACGACTTTAATTACGAAAATACCATCGGATAGACATTCTAGAAGGTAGCTGATACAACCGTTCTAGAATGTTTATTCTAGAAAGCTGATTTTGTACTAGTGACACTAGTGGTCCAAATCACATTTTAGTTATCATTATAAATGTGATATGTTGCTGAATAACTTGTGTGAGAATTTTTACTTAGTGATCCTAGAGGCTAGGGATACTCCTATCTTGAATATGATGGAGACAATTAGGTTGATCTTGATGTAGAGCATATACACTAAGAGGGACAAGGTGGCTGCTTTCCATGGAGATCTATGCCCTACAACTTTCAATATGCTAGAAGAACTAAAGAAAAGGTCAATGAACTATGTTGGAATAGAGAAGATTAGTTTGATATAGAGAGTATGAGTCAATATTTTCAATGTGCGCTTAAAAGAGCAAACATACACCTGCAGAAAATGGGAGTAAACTGGGATTCTTTGTGAACATGCAATTTGTGGATGTATTTCATGGTCCAAACTCCAGAGGATTATGTAGCCCACTGGTACAAGTGAGGGACTATTTTAAAGACATATGACCATGTGATGGGAACCATGAACCTTGCTAATAAGTGTCCATGTGTGGATATACATCCATTGGTACAACCTACATACAGAAACATGTCTAGCAAACCAAAGAAAAATGCAAGGAAGAAACAACCTGATGAAGTCAATAATCCTCAAGTTAAAAGAGGAGAAAACTTCAGGTGAAGTTGAGTAGAAGAGAAAGGATAACGACTTGTTCAATGTGTCATAAGCCCAACCATAATGTTGCAAGATGTTCAATAAGAAGAAAATCAGTAAAGAAGCCCAGGATTGGATATCCAGGCCCCAAATGCAGACAAACAACATAAAAAAAATAAAATTAAAGGTACATTTAATCATTGTTCTAAATCTCTTGATTAACTCTATCTACATAATCAAATTGTAACCTTTATAATATAATTTTTAATTTTAATCTTTTTTGCTTTATAAAATAAAATGTACTAGGGAAGAAAGAGTAAGCTTGAATATATAGATGATGGTGGTTCTTGTGGTGAATCAAGAGTGAATGTCCAAGCTCAGGTATCAAGTTGTTAATTACATTTATAAACTTTTAGTTCCAAAATGTATGAATTTACTTATATATATATTCAATTCTATATTCAGTCTTTGCCAAATAAAGGTGTACGTTCTAAAAAAAACACCTTCCAATTGCCAAAGGAAAAGAGAAAGTTAGTGGTGTGAGGGCTAAATTGCAGGTTATTTTCCATTTCAATTTATTTTCATGTTAATTCTAGAAAAAGTCAGTGATTTCCTCTCAAGTTTCAACCAATAAGAGTAAAGAAAAAGTCCAACCAAAACCAACAAAGACAAAGGCAAAGGTAAAGAAAAAGCAAGTTTAGAAAAAGAAGCAACAAGTTCAGAAACAAGCTATGTGGATTCCATCAGGAAGGAGTTTTGTAACTAATGATGTTTCATTTGCAACAACGAACTGTGTGAGTCAGCCTTATAAAAGAAGAAAGTGGATCCTGAGGAGCATCCCATTTTAGGATCATATTAGGAGCTTATGTGATTTGATGTTGACACTTTGTTTTGGGTGTTGTTGTATTTAAGTATTTTGGCCAAACTATGGATTTGTTTTTGGCAACTTGTGATTGCATTAGGCCTCTTTTGGCATGTAAGCGAAACTGTGAATTTATATTTGGCAAATTATAATGGCATTAGGCATCTTTTGAAATATAATGTAGTTGTGACTTCGTAATGGCATATAATAATGGCATTATCATTGACAATGTGGTTATAAAACTTGTTCTGAGAAATTGTAATTACTTGGTGCATTTTGTAACTTGTATTTACCATAAAATATGTTCAATCAGAGGCACACTGATGTCCAAACCCATAAAAACACCCTAATATGATTGAAATTGGTAGAATTTCTTTTCATGAACTAGTACAACATAAACAAGTATGAAATTACAAAATCTAACCCATCAAACTAATCTAAACCCCCATCAACTAGTACAATTATTGAGCATGCATCGACTAGTACAATTATGCAAGTATATAGATAATCATCATGCAACAAACAAGAGCAGCCCACAACCATAATTCCCAGGAATGCTTCTTCTCAGTTGCTCTTCCAAATTAGTTGCTCATTTGCGAAGTCCGAGTATAACTTGACAAGCTTGAGTGCATATTAGAGGGTTGATCCACACACGGTAGGTGCAACCTCCAACCCGCTGCAATAAAAACATAAAAAAATAGGCTTTTCAACTAAACTCACAAAGAAAAGAGGGTTAAAAATATTAGGGATTTCAATTCAAAAGTATACTGAAGTCACAAAAAATACGAGTTTCCACAAAATAAGGGCTTTTAGTCCAATTACACTAAATCCACAAAAAAATAATAATAATAATAAATGAATTTTGACAAAATTAGGGCTTTCAATTAACAATTACACTAAACTCACACACACACACAAAGAAAAAAAAAGCATTTTGACAAAGTTAGAGCTTTCAATTAACACTTACACCAAATTCACAAAAACTTATGAATTTTAACAAAATTAGGGCTTTCAATTAACAATTACACTAAATTCTCAAAGAATTACGTATTTCACAGAATTAGGGCTTTCAATTAAAAATCACACTATATTCCAAAAAAAAAAAAAAAAAAAAAAAAGGAATTTCAACAAAATTTGGGCTTTCAATTCACAATTACACTAAACTCACAAAAATTAGGCATTTTGACAAAGTTAGAGCTTTTAATTAACAGTTACACTAAATTCACAAAAAAATAAATAAATAGGGATTTCGACAAAATTAAGACTTTTAATTAACACTTATGCCAATTCAAAAAAATTAGTGATTTTCACAAAATTGGGGCTTCCATTTAACAATTAAAAGAAAAAAGGATTTCGACAAAATTAGAGCTTTCAATTCACAATTACACTAAACTAAGAAAATAAAGATTTTGAAAAAATTAGAACTTTCAATTAATAATTATACCAAATACACCAAAAATTATGAATTTTGACAAATTAGGGCTTCCAATTCCCAATTACATAAAACAATCAATGTTCAAACAAATTAGGCTTTTGAATATGGACAGAATCCAAGCTAAATACACAATTCACTAAAAATCAAGAAAGTAGGGCCAACTATTGAAAATCTAACCCCCACACTACAAAAAAATTGGGATATGTTGATGGAAATTACAGACGAGCAACAAGCCGCCAGCATATACTGACGGATTGTTGATGGGTCACTATGCTGACGGGTTAGCATTATTAAAAAAAGAAAAAAATATAATACTGACGGGCAACAGGCCGTCAGCAATATATATATATATATATATATATATATATATATATATAATTGCTTAAAGGGATATAAATAAATATAAAAATCTAAATTTATAATATTATAATTATAATACATTTTAAAATGATATTATAAATATAATTAATTATTTATAAATATAATATAATATACATAATCAATTAATTAATCAATTATAAATTTATTTAATTATAATACACATATATAAATATAATATATTTATAAATAATAATAATAATACATATATATTTATATTTATAAATAATATATATTTATAATAATTATATATCATTATTTATATATAATATATATTTATATATACATATGTATGTATATAATATATTTATAATTAATATTATATATAAATATAATATATATATATATAATTAATCATATATATTCTGGAATATTATATACCTATAATTATTTATAATATATATTCATATATATAAAGATATATATTTATAGTATCATTATTCATAAATAGAATCTACATTTATAAATATAATATAAAATTATTATATATTTTTATATTTATAAATAATATTATATATTTATATTTAAAAATAATATATTTATAATAAATCATATATATTTCGAAATAATATATACTTACAATTATTAAAAATAATTATATTAATAATATATATATATATATATATATATATATATTTATAAATAATATATATTTATAATAATATTATGTATTCACAATATCATTATTTATAAATATAATCTATATTTATAAATATGATAATATTAATTAAAAATATAATTTATAACTTAATTTACATATCTAATATATATTAAAAATATATAAACTCTCACAATAATTTATAATTAAAAATAGTTTATAATTGACTTGGTGTGACAGTAACACTCCTCCTCGGGCTGAGATGGGTTGTGGGGCGAGTCTAGGCTAGCTCGCCCAATTATTTTTATAAGCCCGTCAGCATTTCAAAAGATATTATTAAAAACTGCTGACGGGCCGGATTTCTGACGACTGCTCGTAATTTATTTTTCGCAGACAGATCCGCCCGTAATTTATTTATTTATTTTTCGCAAACAGATCCGTCCGTAATTTATTTTTCGCAGACAGAGTACCTACGTCCAGGATCAAGGTCGATCCAGAAAGTTCTCTTCACAACCGCAAAGACAGATATCACCAAGAGAATTCGTAAGGTCTGTGAATGCTGTGGATGCTGGAAAGATATTTGAAATTTTCTGAATTTTGCTCTTCACCTTGACAGTGAAATATAAAAGAACTTTCAAAATATGGCGAAGCATGTCACGTTTGTGCGATCGGTGAAATTTTGGATTGAAAATTAACTGCGAGTTACTTATAACAAGTTTAATATAATACGAGTTACAAATAACAACAAAAAATACTTTAAACTAAATACATTAAAAAAAAAAAAAATCCTTTTGTGATCTAAAAACTTTAGTTTGGGACTTAGACGAGAGATGATCTCATTCAAGAAAAGGGTCCCACCTCTCCTTTTCTACAACAGCTATCAACGTTTAGCTCAAACGCGGTAACTTGAATAAAATGTGCTCAATCATTAACGCGGCTCTAAAGTCAAGAACCTTCCACCACTGCCACACAATGCATTCCGATTGGCCACTTATGAAATGATGATGGACGCGTGGCCGAGGACACTTACCAACCTCCCCACACAACAGCCTTACACGTGTTGCCAAGTGTCCACCACCCTAAACCTTTAATAATAATATATATACTGCTCTAGTTTTTCTTATATATTACCACCCTTCCATTTGATGCCTTTTCTTGTGTAAGCAAATCGCATTTGAAATCCAATTGGAATCAGAACTTGATACATTCTTGATTTTCTAAAAATAAAATAAAGTAAAAAAACAAAAGATTATGGGTCTACCAAATTTTCCTAGCCCAGCTGAAGGTGTGCTGCCAATGCTAGTAATGAACACAGTCAAGTCAGTGGCTCTAGTCAAGAACAAGATAAGATCGGTCCTCAACGTCGGCGGTAGCAGCGGCGGCGATCAAGATTCCGATGACGAGTACTCCGGCGACTCGAGGGAGAGGAGGGTGTCCATCACGCGCTATGGTTCGCTATGCCGAAATCGATGCAGGTCATGCGTTACTAGAGGGCGCGGCGGCTGCAGCGCGGAGGCTGACGGCGGCGACTGGCCTCCGGCGGTTGAGTGCTGTGTTTGCTTGTGTAGGTTCGAGGCTGAGGAGGAAGTGAGTGAGCTTTCTTGCAAGCATGTTTTCCATAGGGGCTGTTTGGACAAGTGGTTTGATAATCAGCACATAACTTGCCCGCTTTGCCGTTCGATTACTTAATTGGCTTTAAATTTATAATAAATATGGGCTATTTTGGGAGGATTAAATATAATATATCCTCTTTTTTTGTTAGCCTATTTTGGAGGGTTCCTTTTTGATCAGCCCTTCATGTTTCCTCTTTTTAGCACCAGACAAGGTCAGTTTAGACCCTTCGTGTTTGTGTGTGCTTTGACTATGTAGGTTAAATTTTGTTAAGCTAGAATCAAGGGTGAAAGATTTGTAGTGGGTTTGGTGTTGTGTGTGTATTGGATTGGATAAGCGATTGTGTAGATCTTAATCTCTATTTTAAAGAAATATAGAATATGAAATGATAAAGCATTACATCAATTGATTGTGCTGTTTTTGTCTAGTGCTTTTTTCCCCCTTTTCTCTGCGTATTATTCAGATTACCATGAAAGGATGTAAAATTAATGTTCCTAGGATCCAGGAAATAGGCATTTTTCAAACTCATTCTTCTTAACATGATTTGTATATTTTAAGGTTGAGAATGACAGTTTTGCGGGATTACTTGCATTCATGGGAATAGCCATTCATAGAGGTGCCCAACTGGTTACATTAATCGGCTAACACCGGCTCACAATTATGGTCAACGGTTTGATTACCCATTGACCATGGTTACGATTACAAACACAACTGCATTTTTCGTCAGTTTTGATTTTGGTTTAGAAAAAGCGAAAATGATGGTTCAATCGCTAGTTAAAAAAATAATAATAAAAACTTAAAAATAGAAAGATGCAGCAACTCGACAAATACCGTCCAAATTTAAAATTCGAACATAAGATTAACGGTCAAAATGTTCATTTAACACCAACATACAGAAAATTTGAACGTAGACGAAAAAAGACTGTTTGATTTTTGGTTTTCTTTTTTCTTATACCAATAAATATCTTCCCCACAGACACAATTTCTCACATCAATTCTATGAGTCTCATTCTTTCTAAGGTCTTTCTTCTAATCTTCCCATCTTCTATTTTAAGACTTAAATTTACTATTTACATTAACAAAATACTCTGAAGTTTTCATTATAATCTTTTTTTTTTCATATTAATATGACAAGCTCTTCTGGTTCTACAATAGGAATGGTTGTATGTCCATAGAAGGCTCACATGTACGAGATTGTCGTTCTTCTTCTCCTTCTGGACCTATTTCAAATCCTTTAGCGATTATCTTCCCGATAATTTCGCGCAGCAAGAGACTGAAGAATTATTTGCACTACAAAGATTAGTGAATTATCGAGGGATTCATTCCCTCGATAATGGAAGTACCGACGGATTTACCTAGGGAATTGTCACTCAGTAATTAGTCTGGTGATGTATACCTCGGTATTTTGGCGTCATTTTTTACCGCCACAATTGTCTAGGAAAATATCGTGGTACTAGTGTCAGCTTATTTACCGAGGGATATGTTTTGTCAGTAATTTTATAAATTAAAATTTATTAAATAAAAAAATATCATTAGAAATACAGAGAAAGTAATATACCTCAATTAATCTTCAAAGGATATAAAATCCCTCGATAATTGAATTTACAAAAAAAAAAATAAAAATTAAAACCCAGTTATTATTAACTAGGGATTACAACTTTTTAAATACAAATGAATTTGCATTAACTCGGTATTTCTTGCATACAAAATGATGTTGTTTCGTCTAATATGAGCTTTACATACGAACAACGCCATTTTGAATAAAAAATACGGAGGGATACCACAGTTCCTGGGAAAATATCTATAAATACTGAGGTGCCATAGTCCGTCGGTAACGTATAAAGGAATTAAGGCACGTAACAACCCTATCTTTTCCCTTCATATTCCTTATCCATTTCTTCTCTGATTCTTGCTTGCCTCTGCCACCGCCTACTCCACTAGCCGCCCCCGACCCACTGATTCGAACTTTTGTGTACCTATTTTATAAATATTTATCAAATTTTTAAAAGCTCGCCCGCAAGAGTACGGAATCGCGTGTAGGTTGGTAAGTTGAACCAAATCGTCTTTCAAGGAAAATTAGGCTCGGAAGTTCGTTTTGTATTTATTGTTCACGAATAAGAAAATAAGAAAAATAACACACGGTTGGTTTTTTTTTGAGAATTTTAATAACTAAAAATTAATTAAACTAAGAGCAATAAATTAAATTTAAAGATTAACCTAATAAATTAAGTCTAGAGATTATTTAAATTAAGAATTAATTATCTAAAAATCTAAGATTAATTTAACTAAGAGAAATTGGATCTAGAATTTATTTATTAATTAATTAATTTTTAAAACAATTAAAAAAACTAGGGTTCTAGAGCTTTGATTCGTCTCCACGATCACTTAGGTATCCCCAATTGATGGTTCACAACGAGTCTAGGCTCTAGACCCATTAGATCTAGCCTATAAGTATCAACATAATCACAATCCCAATCGCAACACAATCAAAATATCGACTCGTCATGGAAGCAATAATTATTAATTAAACTAATTAAAAGCATGCAACTAAATTGAAAGCGAAAGAAATAATTACTTACTAATTAAAAACCAAGAAGATCCGCAGCGTCTTGGTGTGGAAATCCACGAACTAATATTAATCTAAATTAACTAGGAGCTAATTTAAACTAATCCTAAAAATTAGAGATTTAAAACTAAAATTATGAAGAGAAACTAAGAAAACAACTCGGCACTCGTCGGGGTTGTCAGCCCCTAAGAGGCCTTAGAAACCCTAGAAAAAGTAAAAAGAAGGAAAAGTGACCTAAACTATGCTTGAAATACGAATTATGGGGGTATTTATAGTTGTGGGATGATTTTGGGCCGAAATCAGGCTTTTATGTCGGTTCTGGGTCCTTTTAACGGAAGCGTTAACGGTAAGGTAGCGGTAATAACCGTTATAGAAAGCTATCGTTAGTTCTTCAATTCAGCGCCTCTGTCCTTCAAGGATACTATAACGGTTCCAGCAGAATAACCGTTATAGAAAACTGGCAGCTTCAAATTGTTGCTACTTCTTCGCCGGAAAGCTCGATCTTTGTCTTTCGATCATCATAATTCATCTCTAACGTGCTGAACTATTCCGGTTACTGAGCTATAAAGTGAAAAACCACAAATAATCACTTATTTGCATTAATCTAGATCAAAAGGTGGTAAAATAAGATGAAAGTACAAATATACGAATTTAAGCTTAATCTATCCAACTTATACCAAAAATAATAAGAAAAATAAACTAAGATACCTACTAAAATCAAGATAAATTAGTGCTAATCACCCACCGCACCATCCTGCCCAAACCACCGCCACTCTGGACACCCACCGTACAACCACTTGCTCAATCCACTATCGTTAGCCTACTCTACCCACTGACGACCTTTCTCATCCACCGTAGAGACCTCCGTACACTAGTGCAAAAACAGCAATCTAGAACGCCCTGTTTCAGTAAATTTAGAATGATTTATCTGAGGCGTTTTGTATGGAGCTGTTCTAGAATATCTGACTTTCTAGAGCGGTTATTTGAGGTGTTCTAGAATGCCGGACTTTCAAGAACGGTTGCAAAATTTCTTCTCTAGAAAATATACTTTCTAGAACGCATTTACGAACTAACGTTCTATAAAATAAACTTTCTAGAACACGTTTACGAAATAGACGCTCTAGAAAATAAATTTTAGAACGGGTTTTGAAAAGGTTACAAACTGACGTTCTAGAAAATAAAAATTCTAGAACGCCTTTACGAAATAAACGTTCTACAAAGTATGATCTAGAACGAGTTTTCAAAAGGCATTCTAGAAAGTACGATATCTAGAATGGTTTTGAAAAGGCGTTCTAGAAAGTACGATATCTTGAACGGGTTTTGAAAAAGACGTTTTAGAAAGTATGATATCTAGAACGGGTTTTGAAAAGACGTTCTAGATTAATTTGGTTTTTTAGAACAACTTTTTGTAGAACCGTTCTAGAAAGATGTAAAAAAAATTTAAAAAATTTACAAGAAAGCAGATGCCAACAAATACAACAAAATCATCAATAATACCTAATTAACCAACAAATACACCAAAACTCATTAAATACACTAAAATCATCAATAATACCTAACCAACATAACCAAAACAAATCATTATCCATGATCAAAAAAATTAAAAAATCAATCACATTTATCATTAATCAAAACATCATAGTATTAGCAAGTTTTAGTTCAATCACTATAAAAATGAAAATAGAACATCTTCATTTCATTACTTACTACCGAATGAAATAATTGTTTTACTATGTCAACTACGAGTGTGGTAATAACGCCAATCACAAGCCCCAAAACTCCCTTTGCCAATATCAACATCAATTTACCGAAAAATAAATACCAAATGGATAAATTTAGTGACCTCACTAAAAAGTCAAGGCTATATATATAGTAGTTAAACAGAAGCAAAATATAAACTATAATCTTACTTCCAAATAATTGTGACCGCGAATGTAGTTGCAATCAATTGATTTTCTCAGTAAACAGGCAGTGCTTCCAACACCAACACTCTGACGTATAATCTACAATGTTGTTGAAGAAACAGTGGCAACGAAAAGATTGAAATCAACAATGTTGTTCAAAAAAATCGATTATATCTTCACCACAGGCTAACACTACTTAACAGGGTCACATATCATCAGATTTCTCATTATCGGACATAAGTCTTGGCAATTATAAAATGTTCTCAAGGATCTATAAGCCTATTTCATTTTCATATTATTGGAAGTAATCAAATTGTTTCTGTATTGGTTTTATGTCACATAAGCCCAATTCATTTTAAAGTTTAGAACCAAAATTTAATGAATAAAATTGCAGCAAGTCTCAACCTCTAACCAACAAGTTCAAATTGAATGTCGAATGGTTTTTACTCTAATCTCTTCCACATAATTCTAAGTATAAAATGCAAATCATAAGGATGTGATCAAAAGAAAAGATAAAATAAGCAAAATGAATAATATATCAGATGAATTCCTAGTTTTTATAAGGAAAAAACACGCATGAGTAAGTACAAAAGGTACAGAAGATTTTTGCCTCACTACAAAAAAATAGCAGTTTTCCGAGGGAAAAAACGAGGGATTAAAATTTCTCTCGATTTTTTCCGAGGGAAATATCTTCCTTCGATTTTCCCCATAGAAATACGGCGCCAATATTTGCCGTCATAATTATCGAAGGCTTTCCGAGGGTAACATTACCGAAGGAATTTAGCCTTCGGAAAAATCGAGGGCAACACCATCCCCTCGGTTATTTATTTATTAAATTAGTAAAACTGAGGGCCTTTTTCTGCCCTCGAAAAAACCCGAGGGTATTGATATCCCCTCGATTTTTTATTAATTTATTTAAATTAAAAAACCCGAGGGCGAGGCCCGAAATCTGAGCTCCTGTAATTATGTATTACCATTATTTAATTTGGAGATGAAAGTTATTGGGTTGAAGGTAGCTCTAAGTTCAAACAAAAGTTGTTTAGTGATATTGTAACACTTGTATGTTTGTAAAACTCGTTTGTTTTTAAAACTCGTTTGTTTTTAAAACTTATGTTTGTATGTAGTTTAGTTTGTATTTCAAAAAGATCTCCTAGTAAAATTCATGTTTGTATGTAGTTTCTTTAGTATTTTAAAAAGATCTCCTACTGTTTGTAGGCATTTCTATTTTTTTACAACTCATATTTTATTTCAATATCATCCTAAATGCATTTTATAATTTTTAGTTAAAAAAAAAGGACATAATGCCCCAAGGTTTTGGCCTTTAACACAAAAACTTAATCCCCATCATCTTACAAAAAAAAAAATAAAAAAAAAATAAAAATTAATACATAGTATGAGGAACCTACACTTGTGATAACTGTCTAAAGGGAAAAAACAATTGGGAATTTTTTTTTATAGAACATAAGTTGTTCTCTGCATAATTGAGTAAAGATGTGGAAGAAAAATTATCTGCTGAAATAAGTAGAGAAATAGGGTTTAATTAGTGCCTTTTTCAAAACTCAACCACAACAATGAATCTGCACCTATTGTGGTGGAAAAGAGTATAAAACATTCACTCAAATTTTGGAAAAGATTTTAAATGGCTTTGTGTCAAATCACCACCACCACCACTAAGAAACAAAAATCCCAATGCTGAGTTTGATGAAAATTTTGATTAAAAACCTTAGCTTTAAATCTATTCCAAATGAAGCCCACCTAAATTCTGTATTTCTTTATTTACCTTGAAAGGAAAAACAAGAATTATCTTTTTCATTATATATCTCGGATTTTTCTGTTGTTCTCTCAACCATTCTGAGTGCTTCTGGTATTGAACTGTTAGCATAATCAATTATTAAACACGGAGTGTTCGCAAACACTAATAAAAGTAATTATGAGGTTTTAACTAGTAGTATTGTCAATGAAACTAATGTCATCTTACAAAAAAAGACCAATCATCAATTAACAAACACACACTCACAGTCACATGCACATTGTAGGTATATTGGGAATCCACAAAGCACATTCCGCATGAAAATGTCATCAATTTGAAAAAAACAAACACAATAACCAATCAAAACACCCAACTCAAACGCCAGTAACCAAACCAAGAATCATCTCAACAAAAAACAAATCAATGAGTCGATCAACATTTAAGCACATCAACGTTCCAAAGAACTCCATAAAAATAATAAGAAATCTGAGAAACACACCAACATTAAAAATCCACGAGTCCAACAATGCTCAAAATGTGCCAATAATACTCCATAAGAGATATGATCTAAGAACCACCAACATAAAAACCCATATGTTTGTTTGTACCTGAAATAAGTAGTGAAAAAATTATGATATATAAGAATTGAGATTTTTAAAAAATGATAAACACAAAGACTATAAATATATGAAGGCACCAACACCACAAAATTGAATGGTGACCTGACTTGTGTTCTTCATATTAATTTCATGAAAAATAAAAATGCCTAATTTAAACGTTATAATAAGAAAAAATAAAAACCAAAAAACTAACATAGTGCATATTTTGAATCTTATAAGTTCATACCTCCAATTGATGTAACGGTATATGGTTCTACTTCATCAACCCCATAATCATCAACCTCATCATCTGTGTCTGTCACTTGAGATTGTGAGTTCTTCAACCGTGGACATGTTCTCCTATTATGACCAACACCACCACAAACCTTGCACTGCCTTCGCTGTTTTGAAATTGCCATTTATTTTGATGTTTTTAACCGCTTTCCACTTCCCTTGGCTTTTCATATTCCTGGTTCACGAACAATTGAGGGTACTACTCATGCTCTTCCCTTTAATATTGCTAATCTCCACCGACGTGCCAATGTCTAACTCATTGATTATGTGTAGCAATCTACCAATCTCTTGGTCCAAATATATACTTCTTTCCTCAGTCAAAATAGCATCATTAATCCACATTGATGTCTTTAGAGACAAAATTGATTTCCAAACCATCATCGATCTCCCCGTCATCTCAACACTCGATTCACCTACGATGTAAGTTGTTGTATGAGCGCCTTCTTTGCCTTTGAAACTTTCCTGTGCGACCTTAGCAAATGGGCTCTCCTCGGTGTTGTCAAAACATGATTATGCTTCTCCTCAAAATCACTTATGATCCACCCATGTCCAGTTTGTTTCTTAACAACTTGTAAGAGTGCCTCACAACCAACCATTGTTTTGCCTCATTTTCCAGTGCAATAACGCGGCTTAAGATCTTTGTACTTTTGTTGACAGCTGTCATCGATTTTCCTTCCTTTGAACAACAAAATTCTTTCTAGTACACTTCATTTGTTTCTTTATTTTTCTTGATATTGTTCTTGCGTACACTAAATCCAATCTTTTGTGCAAATTGGTTGTAGAATTTGTAAGCTTCTTCATGCGACTCAAATTGTTATCCGACTTTTGGTATCAAGGTATCGATAACTTGTGGCACAAAGGTCTTTTCAACTTCCTCATATTTCATACTTGTAAACCAAAACCAAACTCAGTTTTGTAATACCAAAATCTAATTATAGTGTAATAATAAAAACTACAACTTCTAATTTTTACACCGAACAAGAATAAAATTTTCATGTACCAATGCAATTTTTTTCTCACAAATCAATCAAAGAATTACAATTATTTTTTTTATAATATTAACCAACCAAAGAGCTACAATTCATTTGCATTAACACACAAAAATAAATAAATAAATAAGTTCTGAAGTTTAAATCAGTAGTTGATTTAAAAAAAAAAAACAAGAATAAATTCTTTTTAATAGGAGAAAAACTTACAATCATCAAGGTAAGAAAAAAAATTAATATGGAAAAAAAATAACCCAAGAAAATGAACAACTTCTGATTTTTAACACAATAATAATTATTCGTGTGCCAAGGCAATTCATCTCTTTCTCAATATTAAGCAATCGAAGAATTAATTAATCTTTCATATAATAAAATTCATCACCAATAATTCCACGAAAGTATGATACATGAAATATAGAAAAAAGCGAGCTGTTTTGAAATTCAATTTCTTTTTTTTACATGCTGCAATCTTTTTATTGTATTTTAATTGAAAAAAGAAGCATTCACAATTCATAACAAGCTAAAGATTCGAGAATTTAGCTTCGATTGACCGGTTGACTGCTGATTTGGCAGTTGGAACTTTTTTCCCTCCCCCTAGGAAGGGAATTATATATATATATATATATAATATATATATATATATATATATATATATATATATATATATGATTAGGTTCAAATGAGAACCATGCCCTATATGTGAACCTAATGTCAATATGGGCCTTAGATCTAATTAAATTGATGGAGCATATTTTTTGTGTATTTTCTTATTTAATTAAAAGTATTGAGATTGTATAATAAAAGCACTACCGGTGTATATAACTGGAATATTAATAAAGTACTGTGATTTGTATACTAAAAGCACTGCTGGTATATAATAAAAATACTAGTTCGCAGGTTCGCATATAAGGACATGGTTCTCATTTGAACCCACCTCTCTCTCTCTCTATATATATATATATATATATTGATTTGTTGGATTTCCTGGCCATCTTTAATAAATGAAGAGTTCTGAATCAAGACAAGGATCAATGAGATTTGATGAAATCTTATTTCTATTGCTGAAAAGTGGAGGTACCTTGACTCCTGGACATTGAATCCATGAATACAATTTCAAAAAAGACTACGTCATTAACTCAACATAATCTATATGACTAGGGTCAGTTGACCGCTTGAAATAATACGAGGGAGTCCTGTAGAAAAACTGTGGTAGTGTTAAGAAGTATAGGAAAAATAAAATGCAAAGACAAGTTTTTATAGCACTTATATATATATGTGTGGGTTCAAATGAGAACCATGTCCTTATTTGCGAACCTGTAAACTAGTGCTTTTATTACACTATCACAGTGCTTTATTAATATTTCAGTTATATACAAGAGCAGTGCTTTTATTATTCAATCCTAATACTTTTAATCAAATAAGAAAATACACAAAAAAATCTGATACATCCATTTAATTAGATCTAAGGCCCATAATTGACCATAAGTTCACAAATAAGGACATGGTTCTCATTTGAACCTAATCCTGCCTAATTTAATATTTTCTTATTATTATATTTAGCCTAACTTAATTAATTTTCTTTTATAATATTTTGTCTAATTCAATAATTTTCTTTTATACTGCTAATATAAAAATTTAAATAAGTCATATATAATTAGTAGAAAAAATTTAAATTAATTATTTTAATTAAAAGACAAATTATATATGAAATAATTTTAATTACAAAAAAAAAAACTTATTTATTAAAATAATTAAATAAGTTATATTTATAATAAAAGTTGAAATAATTTATTTTTGAGATTTCAAATATTTTGTATAGGTAAATTATGATATATTTCCAATAATTGGAATATGTAACTAAATATTAGTAATGAATTCAATCTAGATATAAAAAAAATAAAATTATATAATAAAAGTTTATTAATATTTATTATCCTATGACACAATGTGATAAGGCTTGACAGTATGGCACCTTTTGAAATTTTCAAAGTATGTAACTATAATTATTAACAAAAGTAATCTAAACTTAAAAATATGAAATAGATTAGAGACGGGTTGAAAATGTTATATCTTTTGAATTTTTATAAGTATGTAAATATAATTATTAACGAATTTAATCTAAAAATAGAATTATAATATTAATTAATAATTATAATAATTAATAAGCTGAACCGGGCACGGGTTGAGAACACATCTTTTTAATATTCTATTTTAAATTTAAAAGTTTGTAATTTTCACGAATATTTTATATTTACCTTTTTATAAATCTCGTGTAATACACGGGTGTTAAACTAGTATATATATATATATATATATATATATATATATATATATATCCCTTTCTTTTTTTTATATCATTCCTTAAGTCCCATAGGTTTGATCCTGCCCGTCACACTATGGGAGCTGGTCATGCCCGAATCACGAATTCAATGTTAGCCAAGGCAATTACCTGAAAAACCAGTGACTACCACTTTGTTGAGCACCGGACTTTTTTACCTTTTCTACTTTGAAAGCTCTATTTCACTACAAAATATAGATTTTGCTCCCAAATTTAGGTGGCGCTTTGTTAAACGGTTCCAAATAATTGATATTTTATTCATTTACGATCAGCTTATTGTCCATCTTGGCAAAAGTTTCTAATCATTTCATGATAGCTGATTAGGCATAAAATCCCATTTCATAAAAGGTTACAATTTGTACCTTTCTAATCAGGTGATAGCTGATTTGAGAATTTTCATTTTTTATCCGGTTTCCTTAATAAATCACTTTTTTTTTTTTTACATATTAACGTATATTTTATAGTTTTTTATATATATTATTTCTAGACATAATGAAATCTTTATTTATCAAAATAACTATTTTGGTATCAATGTTATATATTTTTTAGGAAGTCTTTATTTTATTATTCTAAATTTAATAAATATTAATTTTCATATACTAACATAGTATTTTATAGTTCTACATAAATATTATTTTTATACATAAGGATTTTTTTTTTAATTTATCATATAATTATTTTTGTATCATTGCTTCTATTTTCTCTCTTAATTTTAAAATACTTTTGAGAAAATCTTTCTTTCTTTCTTTATTGTTATTATTGTTGTTGTTGTTGTTATTATATTTTCTTAATTTTTATGTATATTGGTTTTTATATTTATCAATCATATTTGTATTAGTAAACTTTCAATCATCTATTCTAATCAACTAATTTATTAAACATTATTTTACAATCAACTATCAACTATTAATTATCAACCACCAGCTATCAATTAGCAACTATACCTTTAATTTATTGAATTTATTTGTTATTATTAAATTGAAAAGTATTTTGGTCCATCACTCATTCATGTTAAAGATTTTTTTTTAATGCAGGTAAAAGAACTTTTCTTATGTGGACATGTGCATGAATATATATATTTTAAGTCCATAATATAAAAATTGCAAATATTCAATATTGTGGGTCTTTTTAGTGGTTTAGAATGAGTATTGGGTCAAGTTGAAGGTTTACGCAATGAGCACACCAAGGAGCCATGCAACTTAAATCTAATTGATATCGACCTATTCATAGCATTGATTATTTCTTGCTACGCTGTATTTTTGTTATCTTCCAGAATTTCAGGCATTACAAATGCTCTTCTATTTTTGTTTTACAGTAACCTACCGATAGGTGTAATTTGTAAAATATATCAAAATTTTAGAGGATACATCTCATTTCAACATATAAATGGATTTTTTTAATATTATACATGAACTAAACATCAAAAAACTTTTTTGTAATTTACCGAAACGGTAATAGAGATTCTCAACATATTCTAGTGTGCACATAAATAGTTTATTTATCTTTTATTAATTTTATAACTGAACAAAACATGAAAAAACATTTTGTACTTAACCCTAATGGAATAGTAATATAGAATATCTATTCTTGTGGGCACATAAAGGACAACTTTTAATCGGCTAAAAAAAAAGAGGGTTAAACTGGTTTGTTAAACAGCAAGGTTAAGAAAAACGATAACATGGGTACAACAACAATTTCTCAAGATTTATCCATAAATCTGATACAAATCTTTGTTTTTCTTATAATAGTTATAAGCTGATAATGTTGTAAATTGTATTTAATCAATTTAATAGTACAGTAAAAATTCGTGTTAACAAATTGTATAGGCTCGATATACGTATCGTGTAGATAATCGTAGTATTTTGAATTTCTCAAATTCAATTATTGGTGAGTGAGAAATGATGCTTTGAAATTGAATGGTTGCTTTTGTGCTTTATTGTGTATCCCACATTGAAAGTTAATCAATGTGGAAGAAAGTTTAAAAATGATTACATTTCATTAGTGGACATCAAGTGGATCAGTGGGTGTTGTGGACTTTGTGTGAACAAAGCTCACGCGGGCTCTTGGACTTGGGTGAATCGAACTTTTTCGCTTTAAAATAAAAAGCTCGTCCGCAAGAGAACGGAGCTATTGTAGGCGATAAGCTGACTCGAGTCGAATCACAAGGAAGACTAATCGGAAACTATTTCGGTGTTCGATTTTACGCACATAGAAACTAAAATAAAAACTAAACTAAACTAGAYTAAACACACGATCAAATAAGGTTTGGGGTTTTCTAACATCTACGAGCAATAAAATTAAAGGCTTTTAAGAACGATTAATAAAAGCGAGGGTCTAGTGCATAAAATCGTCTCCACGATCGGGGTTGTCAGTCCCGATGTTTCTAAATGACCCTAAGTACTAGAACGATAAAATTAGCCTACAAGCATCATCATGATCAACTTCATAATAACAACGCAAGCATGATCACAATCGATAATAAAACAAACAACTAATCTAACCAGAACTAACAACTAAACTACTAAGTAAATAACATAAATTAACATCTAGGAAAACAATAAAAGGTTTATACTAAATTAACAAAACTTAAGTACATAACAACATCAAAGCAAAGATTATTTAAGCCAAATACACAAAGCAAATAAAAAAGGTGCAGAAAACTTATAATCTAAGAAAGCATCATCCATCGAACGATCTTCAGCGGCGAGAAACGGTCTTGAACGTCGGACGGCATAGAAACAAAGAAATGACGAACAATTAAATCTAATCTTGCGTGAATTGAAACGGTGGCATGAACCGAGGGTTATTGACAATATCTGGACCTTTCCCCCTCGTCTCAGCACTCCAAAAACGAAGAAACCACCGACTTTAGATAGAATTTCGAAAATAACCGCTCAAACTGCCGGAGCGTTGACGGTGCGTCGATCGACACGAGCCAGGCTGCACGCGTCGACCAGGCAGTGCATCGATCGACGGAGTTAGGATCGACGCAATAGAACATTTGCGTCGATGGTGCGTCGGTCGACGCGGGCCAGGCTGCACGCGTCGACCAGGCAGTGCGTCGACCGACAAAGCTAGGAACGACGCAACAGAACATTTGCGTCGACGGTGCGTCAGTCGACGCGAGCCAGGCTGCGGCAGCTAGTGTCAGCATGACTCGGACACTGAGTAACCCAGTGTCAGACTGGTACCCAGTGTCAGCACAGCACATTGCTTATTCAATGTTCGTCTTCTCGAGCTATAACACCAAAATAAAACAAAATTAGATGATTTCATATAAAATAAAGTAAAAACACATTAAACACCAGACGAGACGAAAAACATCAAAAGGAAGAAAAACGATAAAAAGATAAATCTAAAACACGTAAAAGCACACAACACACGATGCAAAAATACACGAAAATCACATACAAATATGTACAAATCAATTCCTCCACACTTAGCTTTTTGCTTGTCCTCAAGCAAAATCTAATCTAGACGTAGACAAGGAAAAGCTAATTACCCGATGACTTAATTACTAATGCATCCATATGATTCAAGAAGTTAATGCATTAGATCGACTGAAAACTCAACTAAAAGGACGACACGATAACTTTGAGATAAGAGATTTAGACTAGCTTACGAACACCTAAAAGTAACGAGTTGACCTCCATGTACGTCATCTATCCATGACTCGGCCAAGGTCTATCCCTGCTCAAACTGCCAAGTCGTCACCCGACTAGACAAGTCATCTATACCCTCTTTAACAAAACAATCTACGAAAAACAAAAACAAGAGCTTAACTTGTACAAGGATTTCTCTTCTTGTACTTATTCTTTCTTTTTCTTTTTCTCTTTTTTTTTTATTTTTCTTTTAGCTTTTTTTTTTTTTTTAAATAAGTACCTAAAAGATGAGGTACCCAACGAGCATAATATACATAAATCACAACCGAGAGTTCATTGACTCCAACCTTACGTTGCTATGTGCAACTAATAACATCTTTTCAAATTCACACATGGAGTATTAACGTCTCCAAAATAAAAATAAAAAATTACATAAAATCCTATAGAGGGTATCAGAAAACGGGGCTAGTAGAGAGTATTCGACTCTTAAGAACGAAACATGAATAGAACAAGAGACAAGACACTTCATAGATTATTTACACTTCATTCCCCACAATTACACTATTGTTCGAACGGAAGTCTAAATATCCTAACCAAAGCATCTAACCACGTCACTTCGTCAAGGTTCCAGTCAATATCAATACACACAACTCAAATCAACCACAAGCAAGCATACAAAAATTTACTAACCAACCAAGGACAAACCCCCCCCCCCCCACACACACACACTTAAACCATACAATGTCCACATTGTATAAAATGAAAAATTAAGCTAAGTATGGTAAAAGATAAGAGAAGGATGTGCCGGAATCGTCTCCACGGTCGGGGTTGTCAATCCCGATGCTTCTAAACGACCCTAAGCACACTAGACCGATAAACTTAGCCAACAAGCATCATCATGATCAACAACATAATTTCAGCCTAAGCATGAAACCAAAGCATGAACATGAAGACTTCAATACAAGCATGAATTATAAACATAAATTAACAACTAGAAAACATGTAAAAGGATTATATTAAATTACGCTATTAAAGTTCAACATCAAAGTACAACGAAATCCAAAGCTATACTATCATAACAAATAAGCCAAGTTCAGAAAACTTATTATCTAAGAAAGTAGCAGCCATCGAACGATCTTCAGCGATGAGAATCGGCCTTCAACGACGGACAGCATAGAAACAACGAAACTACAAACTATCTAACTCTAATTTTGCGTGAATTGAAATGGTGGCATGAACCGAGGGTCTTCTGTATTATTCTGACCTTTCCCCTT
>BMAC01000726.1:1035325-1058308 GCA_014905375.1 Phtheirospermum japonicum | reverse complement strand
TTGCCCTTACCGTTTACTCAATTAAAATAAGTTCTTTAATTGATTCTAATTATTGAATAACCTAGAATAAGCTCTCTAGATTCAACCCAACAACAACATTAATTATCAGGCAAATAGGTTCATCTAAGCAATAAACACATAAGCTCGGCTTACTCAAACTATGTTGTGTTATCCCTAACGATTCGCAATCATTAGTTGCTACCAATGAAATAGAAATTACGAAAATTACATGGGAAGCAATCCTATTTCTAGCAATAGATAAACAATCCCTAATCTAGGTGATCAAGCCAAATTAAGAATTAAGCAATCATAAATTAAGAATAGAACAACACAAACAATCGCATATGAAGAACGAAAGACAATATTGCATAAACTAATTAGAACATAGTTTCACGAGGGTTTCAACATCCCTAGAACTAGATAAAACAACTACTCTCTAATGGAGTTCATAGAATAACAGGAAAATAAAGAAATAAAAAATAGTTCTAAGATAGAAAGGAGATGAGAAAGCTTAGATCTTAGATTTTTGGTCTTGGATCTTCAAGCTCTTATTTATTGGGTAATTTGGGATCCCCTCTTCAAGACTTGGAACCCTAGGATTGTGTTAATGTCCCGTTTCGACGGATTTAGGACGATTATATATAGGAGTCCTATTTCTTGTCGCACAAGATTTCTTCCAAAAATAGCCAAGCAGTGTCGCGTCGATCGACGCGTGCCAGCCCTCGGGCGTCGATGCGGATCATCTCGGCATGTCGTTGTGTGTTTCATGGTCAGGTCGACCGACGCTCTTAAAATCGATGCAACTGTAGCTTCCCGTCGACACATGGTCGACCGACGCGAGCCCAATCGATGCGACTGCAAGCAAATTCTCGGCCAGGGCGTCGCATGCCACCTCCGGCGTCGACGCAAGTCATCGACTCACTTCTCGATTCTTTGGTTTTCTTCGCCGTTTTTTTATCCACGAACCACCCGGCAATTATCATTACTTCAAACGAGCATTAAATACTGCAAAATAGATCAAAAATACACAATTAGTGCTCCTCCACTCATAATAATAAATATGCGAGAAATAAATATATATGACAACTTAAAGCTCATGAAAACATAAGAATTAATCCCTTAAATATTGTATAATTTCTCGCCTTTCACTAGTCGCAAAGGTGTTCACGATCATGGAGCGGCAAATACCTGATGCTATCAGGTGGCCTGAAAGTTATACGCGACCTCCCACTAATCCAAAATTTGAGTTCTTTTGCAGGTTTCATAACAATTATGGACACGCAACCGAGCACTTCAAACACTTGCGCGATGAAATTGAAAGGCTCATAAAAGCTGGCCATCTGAAGAAAGTTATATACAAGGATAGGGAGCCACGGGAGCAAGCACAACCATTACCTCCACCACCTCCCAGAGGTCCACCTCCGAACCAGGGTAGAGAGCAGGCACAACATGATGGTCAAATGCGGAAGGAGTAAAGAAGGGCAGGTGGAAATAATAAAGGGAGGATCAACATAATTTCAGGAGTACCCACGGACGGGGATACAAATAATGCACGAAAAAGACATGCCAAGGCAGCCCGCCCTGGGCCATGTGAGGTCGCTGCCATTATTAGGCGACCCTGACCTCGAGACCAATAATTTCGTTCAGCCCTAACGAGCGGCACGACCTACAAGAGGAGCATAATGACGCGCTGGTGATCGAAGCCGAAATAGCAGGATATGAAGTCAGAAGGATGTTTGTAGATAATGGGAGCTCGGTCAATATCATATACCTAGATTTCCTAGAATATATGAACATAAAGGCAAAGGTACGATCGGTAAACACCCCAATTTATGCTTTTAATGGTGTGCAGGTTATTACCGAAGACGAGCTAGTACTCCCAATAGTTCTGGGAAAAGGGGACCTAATTGTAAGGAAGAAGGTGAAATTCTTATTCGTCAAAAGATACTCGGCGTACAATGCAATATTGGGGCGACCTTATCTCAACACATTCCAGGTGACCACCTCTACTTACCACATGAGTATCAAGTATCCGGCTGGGGAGAAAGTAGGCAAAGTGGTATCAGAACAGCAGGTCGCTAGGCCGTGTTATCAGATGACAGTCATAAAATGTATGAGTCAAAGCAAAAGGGGAAGGACAAATGATATGCAGGAAGAGATATTTGGTTCTAAAAAGTGGAGGGAAGAGGAAGAACTTATCCAATACCATGATGAGCTCATGAAAATATCACCAGAGAAATAAGAAGGAACATGCATGTGCGAAGACACTCTTATCACACAGCTGGAATAACTGTCACTTAAATAAGTATTATGCCTAGCTCTTCGGATGACGGGTTCATACTTCTTATATTTATACTTATCTATTATTCACCAACCGACACTCATTTGAGTTGGCGGTAAATTTATATGCTTAGCACACTTTTACCCATCGCGGGCTGATGTCTATCAATAATGAATAAAGACTTTCTTATGGCATCGTATGCGTTCTATGATCTTTTATGAATATGTTTAAAATCCCGATGCTTTTATCAGGTCAGCGATAGAATTCATGGAGGTTATAATGAATAAGTTCTTTGTGTGGGAGCATGTTTGAACTACATGTCCCTGAATATGTTTGATTTGCATATCCTGGGATATTTTGAAAGGAGACATGTTTGTTTTACGTGTTTCTTCTCAACTATGTGCCTTTATGTGCTGAGTTTGGTCTTGTGTTGTTTTTATGTGTTGAATATGGGCAGATTTTTATGTGTGTTGTATTTGCTTTCATGTGAGTTACCTAGGTCTTATGTGACTTGTCTTGGTCTGTTTGGTTTTTGTGTGGAAACATGTATGATTTACATGTTTTCGTGTATCCTTGAGTATGTTTGACTTACATGCTCTAGGGTGTAGTGGGAAGGAGATATGTTTGATTTACATATTTTCTTTTCATATAGGGACATGTTTAATTTACATGTTACTCGAACATGTTTGATTTACATGTTGTTCTGTATGGTTTCTATATGTTTAAATCGCAAACAAAATATCTGAGAACTTAAGTAACGGGTCGTTTTGTTTGGTGATAATAATTTGAGGGACTAAGTATGATCTCGGTTGTCTCTGGTTGCTCTCATTATGATTGGCCGGCCTAAACACTCCCTGGTTTGCATTATCCAGGATTGAATATGGTCTTACTTATATCTTATTGCAGATTGTGCTGAGAGTCATCGAGCATAATGATATTGAAAGATGATATCAAGTTATTTATTCACATATAACCAATCAAAATCAATCAGGTACAAAAGTCAAGTTACAGGAGAGCTATTATGTTTAAGCAGTATGGCAATCAGGCACTAGCTCGTCTACAGGGGCTTCTAACTCAGCAGCCAACCCAGCTTTTAAGATAGCATTTCCCTTGCAAGGGATCCACCATTGTGCTGTAGAAGGCTAGCTCCGGTCGCCTTTCTAAAAGGGTAAGTGGGGTAGCTCGTCAATTATATTCTTTGTATCTGGCTCGAATGAGATATTGGCCTTCGTGAGTTGGGTTTTGATTCGTTTTGCAGCAATTTTGACCCATTCTCGGCCTTCTCGTCCCATTTTGCCCAAAAAATGAGTGGTGTTCTTGTATACATTCAGTAGATCCTCTCTGTATGCATCCGCAAACTTTTTACCCACTTCACTTTTCAAGAAAGTGCGACGACCTTCAATAACCCCGTGCTCACGAGCCAAGCGAATTGCACCTTCCATCTGCTCTTGATTGTGTTGCAGTTGTCCCTCTAGTTCCATCAGTAGACCTCCCATCTGGGTGGCTTCATCCCTCATGGTCTTCAGCTCGCTCTTAGTGATGTTGAGATCTTCCTCCTGGACTGTTAGCTGGCGGCGTGATTCATCTAATTCTCCTTGTGTCAAGGAGAGCTGTTGAGTTTGTTTTTCAGCCTAGGCCGCCAGCTCATCACATGTTTTATGAAGCTCATTCTCGGAGGTCGTTGCTGATAAGTAATCGGAGAGCGCAACCATCATGGGTTCCAACTACATCAGGAAGGAGTGATAGAAGGGGGTTATAAGTTGAATATGTTATAAGGAGCGCAGATGAGATATTTTGAAGTACTGGGTTACCTGGCTTGTTGCGTATTTGTAAAGAAAAGACTTGATCTCCTTGGCACCACCACATTGAGCAAGACTTTTCTCCAGGTTTGGGAGACTTGAGATAGAGGCAGTAGATGGCTTTTGGAGACGTCGTCGTTTAGGAGGTGGGGGTGCCGATTGTGAGGGAGTTCACTCGCCGGCCTTTCGTTTCCCTTTGCCCTTGTTAAGTACCTCTCTAAGAGGCAGGCGTTCCTCCAGGTCGACAAGCTCTTCACGGCCATCTCTTTCAGCCAGGAATAATGAGTATAAGGTCCTCAAAAAATCTCTTTTCGTCCTATGAACAGCGTCCCTTCACGGAAGATAGTTTAGATGTTCATTTTCTTTCTGCGACAGTTGTGGATGTGCTTTACTTTTTTCTGAATAGTCCGGAGAAAAGATTCATAATCATCCGGTTAGGATCAATCTAAACCAGCCCTTTAGGTATATGATGCAACTTGCCAACTATTAAACAACTTATTAGAAATACAAGATAGCCAATTAGATATATTTTACATCTCAGAGGGACTATAATTGGAGATAAGATTTCTAGTTCAAATCTTCTATATCTAAAGATAAAAGATATGTATTTATCCAAAATACATGCAATAGAATCTTTGTATTCGGCTCAATCCTTTTAGTAAAAGATTGGGCCAAGCTTAATCCTTTTGGTATGAATAGTTTATCGGTATGGGCTTGAATGTTCTTATTTGGGCATCTTGTTTGGGCTACTGGATTTATGTTCTTAATCTCTTGGCGCGGATATTGGCAGGAATTGATTGAGACTTTGACATGGGCTCATGAACGCACACCTTTGGCCAATTTGATTCGATGGAGAGATAAGCCTGTGGCCCTTTCCATTGTGCAAGCAAGATTGGTTGGGTTGGCCCATTCTTTTGTAGGTTATATATTCATTTATGTAGCTCTCTGCACCTTAGCTGCTCTCCTAACATGTCTTCTATCTCGGGCCAGGAGTCATCAAAGCCTTTCTGACTCGGCCTGGCCCAGTCGCCCTACGCGACTGACCCTTCAAAAGGCGAAACTCTCATCGTAGTTTGGCGACCTCTTCTGTTGCTATTCTTTTGAGGAAGGTCTATCAAAATGGGGCTTCTTCTTAGTCATTCAACAATTCATTTATTTTATTCCTAACACTTTTCTTTCAAAAATGTTCAAAACGTGCTTTAACTCTTCGTCTACATGAATAATGGGAGGTTGCGGTGCTGACGCATTGCAGGGCTAGGGTCAGTTTGGACAGTGGCATCTCCCTCTGAGCTCGATGACAGACAGCTGTCAATAAGATCATCTGCGTAAATAAAAGAATACATCTGTTATTTTGTTACAAAGGTAAAGTTGAACGAATTTTGATAATTTAAGAACCTACCGAACTCGGATCTCGTCAAATCCTTAGGTCGCGAGTCAAGACCTACAAACGAGAGAACTCGCTCTAAATTCGTGACCTTCAACACATCGCAGGGATGTTTGCTCCATCCTAAGAGCAAACCCAAGTATTTGTGGTAGAGAATTGGCTGTTTTTCAGAAGAAGGTGGTCTGTCTTGTTTGGTGATATGATTTTCGGGGGGATGGTTTGGGTCCATTTGGAGAATGTTGGGATGGACCATCTCAGCAGTTTCAGGGAGATTAAGGGCTTCTATAAACCCTTCAAGGTTGCTCCTATCTGGGAGTACCCAGTGGTTCTGCATAGCTACTCTGGTAGCTTGCAGGAGTTCAGGCGGGTCGACATGAGCCGAGGTTGGCACTAACGTTACTGGGTTAGCAAGAAAATATTGGGGTTCAGAAGCTGAAGGCATTTTGGGATGGGTTATAGGAATGCCTTCGGGTATGTTTTCAGTCAAGGCTTGAGTTTGAGCCTCAAGTTCAACCCAGGGTATGTCTCCTTATGGTTCGGCTGTTAGGCCAGGTTGGGGTACAGATCTAGGTAAGGGTGCATTTCCTTTTTTGCTAAGTTGCTTAAGGGGGATTTTGGCCGATTCGGTATCAGATGATAAATGGGGGTTTGCGAGATTAGGGTTTTGAGAAGTGGAGTCAGATGGATCTGGGTTCATCGTCAATCAATTAATGGAGAAGAGAAAGACAGAAAATATACTCAGTGACACAAAGATTAACAGCGAGAAATTAAGATAATTATTATTAAGATGAGGAATTAGGGGGACTTACTCATTGTTTTGCTTGGTGACGTTGGTGCAAATTGATGATACTTCGTAATTTTTGCAGAAGTTCGCAGAATGTGTTTTTGTAGAGAAAATGATGTGATTTTGCGTAAGTGAAAGAAATAAGGGGAAGAGGTGTTTTTGTGTGTCTTGGACGGCGGAAAGCTGTAAGGATTTTTTTTTTCCGAAAAGCGGGAAAGTTGGTTGGGTTTATTAGGGGCCTTTCATTTTTGGGCCCACAGGATTAATTATATTACGAGGTAACGGGCTGGTAATACGTGTCCGACATGGTGTAAAGGCGCATTTAATGTTATTAAGTGAGAAGTGATGGTTGATGGTTTTACGCTTTACCAAGGAGTACGCTGGATTGACTTTTGAGTTTAACTCATGATCACATTCTACTTGGTTTCCTACCTCAACCAACCAGAACGTGAGGGTCTAGCTGATACAAAATCAAATATCCACGTCGCTAACATGCAGGTATTTATAAGGATTTATTGGGTAAGCTCAGTAAGCGACCTCATTTCTCAGAAGGAGTAATCCTTCTGAGAGTTGGGCGAGCTGTTTTGAAGGGTAGCGATCTGTTGCATAGGAGTGGCGAGCTCTTATGTGAGGTAGCGACCTCCTTTGATATAAGTACTATTATACCAGCTCGACACTGAGTGGTAGCTCAGCGTAGGTTGGGCTTCCTGATTTTGGGCTTCTGATATGGCTAACACATGTTATTCTATGAAGTCCCGGCGGACTGAATCCTATAAACAGGCTTATTGGCCCACGGCTGATATAATTTCAGTAAGAGTTCTATCAATTATGGGAATTTGACATATAGGAGGAATCCTAATTTTGAGTCGGTTGTGTTATTTATGGTAGGAGAGGGAAACCCTAGATAGGGAATACTTCTTTTATCAATATAAAGAGGACTCAGGCCTCATTGTCTATCTCTAAGTTGATTATTTACTCCTTACATTTTTGACATCTCTCTCACTTAAAGGCTCTCGCCTATTTCTTAAGCCTATATGACTCAAGCATCGGAGGGCCTACGTCGAGGCCATCCTCCGCCTTGGTTGGGTTTTGTTTTGAAGGATCCACAGGTCGCCAGGAGTCTCTTGGAGATCAATCGGGTCGCTGCACAGTTATTCGAAGTTATTCAGGTCGATGATTACATATTCAAACCCAGTACCTTCTATTCTTGAAGCAACAGTCTTTTTGGTCGTATCAATCATGAATATGTTCATGTTTGGACTAATAAGAAAAGTATTGAGTCATTATACCGTTCCGTGAATATGTATATATCTTGCAAAATGCACCTAATAATTTAATTTATTATTGCATATAACTGACATATATTATTACATATAATTTATATATACCATCACAAATAATTGAAATTATAAATTTAAAATCTAAAACTTTAAAATGAAAAACAAACTCTAAACCGAAAAACTAAACCCTTAAAATGGAAAATTAAACTCTAAAAATGGAAAACTAAACACTAAAATAGAATAATAAATCCTAAAATGGAATATTAAATCCTAAATTTTTATATCATCATATATAACTGACATATATTATCACATATAACGGTTAGAATGCCGGGAAACAAAAATAAAAAATTAAACCAAAATTAGAAAATTAAACCTTAAAATAAAAAATTAAATCCAAAATATAAAAAACTCTAAATTGAACGATAATAATTTTTTGCTCGATTTACCTAAAATGCACCCCAATATATATATATATAATAAATGACAGGTGCCCACACCAACTGCTTTGCCACCCTGAATGCAGCTCCAACTCTTGGAAAGGCACTCTCTCGCTAGTCGCAGTTGACTACAAAATTGCCTTGAAAAACCTCCCGCTAATCTCTCGACCATTTTCTCTCCATTTCATGCAACCGCGTCTCCGACAATGGCCGCAACCACTTCCCGATCCCCAATCACTCCCCTTCAATCCCTAGTCCAGAACCCTAATTCTAACCCCATTTTCACCCTGACATTCCTTAAACGCCGCCGCCGAATCCATCTTCACGCCTGCAGCACCGGCGAAAGCAATAATCAGAAAACCCAAGCTATTGAGCTGCAAAAGCTCATCGAAGGCTACCCTTATGAGCTGAATTCCAAAGATTCTCCCGCGTCACTACCGCGTATGTTGCATTTTATTGGTTTTATTACACAGTTTGGATTTTTTTTTTTTAAAAATTGTTTCCTTTTCATTTTCTTTTTGGGGTAACAATTCCTGATTATTTCAGGACCTTTGACGTCTGCTCAGTTGTCTAATTTGGCATCGGAAGGGTCTCGTCTCCGCGTTGCATATCAGGTTTTTGTGTGGGATTTTTATTTTATTTTTCCAGATTTTTGAGGTATAAAAGGTACAAACTATGGGGCGTATGGTACATCATCTCAAAGTATAAGGCTTAATGTGTAAATGATGTACTCTGTGCTTCGACCATTGTACTTTATTAACGTCTCTGATATTAATTAAATACTTTGGAAGGGTGTTCGAGGTGCGTACAGTGAGTCTGCAGCTGAGAAGGCGTATCCCAATTGCGAAGCAGTTCCATGTGAACAATTTGACACGGCTTTCGAAGTTAGTAAAATAGATTTTCTTTTTGGGTGTATTTTTTCGTAAAATTTATGTGTTTTTTCGTTGAGGTGGCTCTGTTTGATTGTATCATAACCTTGTGCAATGATGTAGGAAAAGTATATGATAGTAAAGCTTTCCAATGAATTAAAGTTACAAAAAAACAAAAAAAAACAAAAAAAACAACAACGATTGAGTGTTAAAATTAGTTGCTGACGTTCTGCTTCTTTTAAGTTTACTTTACTAGTCTCACTATCAAATAAAGGTTCATTTCACAATTTCTTCGTAATTCTGGGTCACATATTTGGTGAAATCTATTTTATTATGGGTGAAATAGTTTCACTACTGACCAAAATGCTTGTTGTACCATACCATTGCCAACCCTTAATTTTCATCTGCACGAAAAAGACCAGAATTGTTTATCTCTGATCCACTAGAGCAAAATGTACAACCATGGAATTCAATGACGAATGTACAACCTTGAAGTTTGTTGACTTTTTGGATTAGAAAACCTTTTCTTTGTTTTTTTGAAATGTCAAGTACAATACTATATATATATATATATATATATATATAGTATTGTACTTGACATTTCAAAAAAACAAAGAAAAGGTTTTCTAATCCAAAAAGTCAACAAACTTCAAGGTTGTACATTCGTCATTGAATTCCATGGTTGTACATTTTGCTCTAGTGGATCAGAGATAAACAATTCTGGTCTTTTTCGTGCAGATGAAAATTAAGGGTTGGCAATGGTATGGTACAACAAGCATTTTGGTCAGTAGTGAAACTATTTCACCCATAATAAAATAGATTTCACCAAATATGTGACCCAGAATTACGAAGAAATTGTGAAATGAACCTTTATTTGATAGTGAGACTAGTAAAGTAAACTTAAAAGAAGCAGAACGTCAGCAACTAATTTTAACACTCAATCGTTGTTGTTTTTTTTGTTTTTTTTTGTTTTTTTGTAACTTTAATTCATTGGAAAGCTTTACTATCATATACTTTTCCTACATCATTGCACAAGGTTATGATACAATCAAACAGAGCCACCTCAACGAAAAAACACATAAATTTTACGAAAAAATACACCCAAAAAGAAAATCTATTTTACTAACTTCGAAAGCCGTGTCAAATTGTTCACATGGAACTGCTTCGCAATTGGGATACGCCTTCTCAGCTGCAGACTCACTGTACGCACCTCGAACACCCTTCCAAAGTATTTAATTAATATCAGAGACGTTAATAAAGTACAATGGTCGAAGCACAGAGTACATCATTTACACATTAAGCCTTATACTTTGAGATGATGTACCATACGCCCCATAGTTTGTACCTTTTATACCTCAAAAATCTGGAAAAATAAAATAAAAATCCCACACAAAAACCTGATATGCAACGCGGAGACGAGACCCTTCCGATGCCAAATTAGACAACTGAGCAGACGTCAAAGGTCCTGAAATAATCAGGAATTGTTACCCCAAAAAGAAAATGAAAAGGAAACAATTTTTAAAAAAAAAAAATCCAAACTGTGTAATAAAACCAATAAAATGCAACATACGCGGTAGTGACGCGGGAGAATCTTTGGAATTCAGCTCATAAGGGTAGCCTTCGATGAGCTTTTGCAGCTCAATAGCTTGGGTTTTCTGATTATTGCTTTCGCCGGTGCTGCAGGCGTGAAGATGGATTCGGCGGCGGCGTTTAAGGAATGTCAGGGTGAAAATGGGGTTAGAATTAGGGTTCTGGACTAGGGATTGAAGGGGAGTGATTGGGGATCGGGAAGTGGTTGCGGCCATTGTCGGAGACGCGGTTGCATGAAATGGAGAGAAAATGGTCGAGAGATTAGCGGGAGGTTTTTCAAGGCAATTTTGTAGTCAACTGCGACTAGCGAGAGAGTGCCTTTCCAAGAGTTGGAGCTGCATTCAGGGTGGCAAAGCAGTTGGTGTGGGCACCTGTCATTTATTATATATATATATATTGGGGTGCATTTTAGGTAAATCGAGCAAAAAATTATTATCGTTCAATTTAGAGTTTTTTATATTTTGGATTTAATTTTTTATTTTAAGGTTTAATTTTCTAATTTTGGTTTAATTTTTTATTTTTGTTTCCCGGCATTCTAACCGTTATATGTGATAATATATGTCAGTTATATATGATGATATAAAAATTTAGGATTTAATATTCCATTTTAGGATTTATTATTCTATTTTAGTGTTTAGTTTTCCATTTTTAGAGTTTAATTTTCCATTTTAAGGGTTTAGTTTTTCGGTTTAGAGTTTGTTTTTCATTTTAAAGTTTTAGATTTTAAATTTATAATTTCAATTATTTGTGATGGTATATATAAATTATATGTAATAATATATGTCAGTTATATGCAATAATAAATTAAATTATTAGGTGCATTTTGCAAGATATATACATATTCACGGAACGGTATAATGACTCAATACTTTTCTTATTAGTCCAAACATGAACATATTCATGATTGATACGACCAAAAAGACTGTTGCTTCAAGAATAGAAGGTACTGGGTTTGAATATGTAATCATCGACCTGAATAACTTCGAATAACTGTGCAGCGACCCGATTGATCTCCAAGAGACTCCTGGCGACCTGTGGATCCTTCAAAACAAAACCCAACCAAGGCGGAGGATGGCCTCGACGTAGGCCCTCCGATGCTTGAGTCATATAGGCTTAAGAAATAGGCGAGAGCCTTTAAGTGAGAGAGATGTCAAAAATGTAAGGAGTAAATAATCAACTTAGAGATAGACAATGAGGCCTGAGTCCTCTTTATATTGATAAAAGAAGTATTCCCTATCTAGGGTTTCCCTCTCCTACCATAAATAACACAACCGACTCAAAATTAGGATTCCTCCTATATGTCAAATTCCCATAATTGATAGAACTCTTACTGAAATTATATCAGCCGTGGGCCAATAAGCCTGTTTATAGGATTCAGTCCGCCGGGACTTCATAGAATAACATGTGTTAGCCATATCAGAAGCCCAAAATCAGGAAGCCCAACCTACGCTGAGCTACCACTCAGTGTCGAGCTGGTATAATAGTACTTATATCAAAGGAGGTCGCTACCTCACATAAGAGCTCGCCACTCCTATGCAACAGATCGCTACCCTTCAAAACAGCTCGCCCAACTCTCAGAAGGATTACTCCTTCTGAGAAATGAGGTCGCTTACTGAGCTTACCCAATAAATCCTTATAAATACCTGCATGTTAGCGACGTGGATATTTGATTTTGTATCAGCTAGACCCTCACGTTCTGGTTGGTTGAGGTAGGAAACCAAGTAGAATGTGATCATGAGTTAAACTCAAAAGTCAATCCAGCGTACTCCTTGGTAAAGCGTAAAACCATCAACCATCACTTCTCACTTAATAACATTAAATGCGCCTTTACACCATGTCGGACACGTATTACCAGCCCGTTACCTCGTAATATAATTAATCCTGTGGGCCCAAAAATGAAAGGCCCCTAATAAACCCAACCAACTTTCCCGCTTTTCGGAAAAAAAAAATCCTTACAGCTTTCCGCCGTCCAAGACACACAAAAACACCTCTTCCCCTTATTTCTTTCACTTACGCAAAATCACATCATTTTCTCTACAAAAACACATTCTGCGAACTTCTGCAAAAATTACGAAGTATCATCAATTTGCACCAACGTCACCAAGCAAAACAATGAGTAAGTCCCCCTAATTCCTCATCTTAATAATAATTATCTTAATTTCTCGCTGTTAATCTTTGTGTCACTGAGTATATTTTCTGTCTTTCTCTTCTCCATTAATTGATTGACGATGAACCCAGATCCATCTGACTCCACTTCTCAAAACCCTAATCTCGCAAACCCCCATTTATCATCTGATACCGAATCGGCCAAAATCCCCCTTAAGCAACTTAGCAAAAAAGGAAATGCACCCTTACCTAGATCTGTACCCCAACCTGGCCTAACAGCCGAACCATAAGGAGACATACCCTGGGTTGAACTTGAGGCTCAAACTCAAGCCTTGACTGAAAACATACCCGAAGGCATTCCTATAACCCATCCCAAAATGCCTTCAGCTTCTGAACCCCAATATTTTCTTGCTAACCCAGTAACGTTAGTGCCAACCTCGGCTCATGTCGACCCGCCTGAACTCCTGCAAGCTACCAGAGTAGCTATGCAGAACCACTGGGTACTCCCAGATAGGAGCAACCTTGAAGGGTTTATAGAAGCCCTTAATCTCCCTGAAACTGCTGAGATGGTCCATCCCAACATTCTCCAAATGGACCCAAACCATCCCCCCGAAAATCATATCACCAAACAAGACAGACCACCTTCTTCTGAAAAACAGCCAATTCTCTACCACAAATACTTGGGTTTGCTCTTAGGATGGAGCAAACATCCCTGCGATGTGTTGAAGGTCACGAATTTAGAGCGAGTTCTCTCGTTTGTAGGTCTTGACTCGCGACCTAAGGATTTGACGAGATCCGAGTTCGGTAGGTTCTTAAATTATCAAAATTCGTTCAACTTTACCTTTGTAACAAAATAACAGATGTATTCTTTTATTTACGCAGATGATCTTATTGACAGCTGTCTGTCATCGAGCTCAGAGGGAGATGCCACTGTCCAAACTGACCCTAGCCCTGCAATGCGTCAGCACCGCAACCTCCCATTATTCATGTAGACGAAGAGTTAAAGCACGTTTTGAACATTTTTGAAAGAAAAGTGTTAGGAATAAAATAAATGAATTGTTGAATGACTAAGAAGAAGCCCCATTTTGATAGACCTTCCTCAAAAGAATAGCAACAGAAGAGGTCGCCAAACTACGATGAGAGTTTCGCCTTTTGAAGGGTCAGTCGCGTAGGGCGACTGGGCCAGGCCGAGTCAGAAAGGCTTTGATGACTCCTGGCCCGAGATAGAAGACATGTTAGGAGAGCAGCTAAGGTGCAGAGAGCTACATAAATGAATATATAACCTACAAAAGAATGGGCCAACCCAACCAATCTTGCTTGCACAATGGAAAGGGCCACAGGCTTATCTCTCCATCGAATCAAATTGGCCAAAGGTGTGCGTTCATGAGCCCATGTCAAAGTCTCAATCAATTCCTGCCAATATCCGCGCCAAGAGATTAAGAACATAAATCCAGTAGCCCAAACAAGATGCCCAAATAAGAACATTCAAGCCCATACCGATAAACTATTCATACCAAAAGGATTAAGCTTGGCCCAATCTTTTACTAAAAGGATTGAGCCGAATACAAAGATTCTATTGCATGTATTTTGGATAAATACATATCTTTTATCTTTAGATATAGAAGATTTGAACTAGAAATCTTATCTCCAATTATAGTCCCTCTGAGATGTAAAATATATCTAATTGGCTATCTTGTATTTCTAATAAGTTGTTTAATAGTTGGCAAGTTGCATCATATACCTAAAGGGCTGGTTTAGATTGATCCTAACCGGATGATTATGAATCTTTTCTCCGGACTATTCAGAAAAAAGTAAAGCACATCCACAACTGTCGCAGAAAGAAAATGAACATCTAAACTATCTTCCGTGAAGGGACGCTGTTCATAGGACGAAAAGAGATTTTTTGAGGACCTTATACTCATTATTCCTGGCTGAAAGAGATGGCCGTGAAGAGCTTGTCGACCTGGAGGAACGCCTGCCTCTTAGAGAGGTACTTAACAAGGGCAAAGGGAAACGAAAGGCCGGCGAGTGAACTCCCTCACAATCGGCACCCCCACCTCCTAAACGACGACGTCTCCAAAAGCCATCTACTGCCTCTATCTCAAGTCTCCCAAACCTGGAGAAAAGTCTTGCTCAATGTGGTGGTGCCAAGGAGATCAAGTCTTTTCTTTACAAATACGCAACAAGCCAGGTAACCCAGTACTTCAAAATATCTCATCTGCGCTCCTTATAACATATTCAACTTATAACCCCCTTCTATCACTCCTTCCTGATGTAGTTGGAACCCATGATGGTTGCGCTCTCCGATTACTTATCAGCAACGACCTCCGAGAATGAGCTTCATAAAACATGTGATGAGCTGGCGGCCTAGGCTGAAAAACAAACTCAACAGCTCTCCTTGACACAAGGAGAATTAGATGAATCACGCCGCCAGCTAACAGTCCAGGAGGAAGATCTCAACATCACTAAGAGCGAGCTGAAGACCATGAGGGATGAAGCCACCCAGATGGGAGGTCTACTGATGGAACTAGAGGGACAACTGCAACACAATCAAGAGCAGATGGAAGGTGCAATTCGCTTGGCTCGTGAGCACGGGGTTATTGAAGGTCGTCGCACTTTCTTGAAAAGTGAAGTGGGTAAAAAGTTTGCGGATGCATACAGAGAGGATCTACTGAATGTATACAAGAACACCACTCATTTTTTGGGCAAAATGGGACGAGAAGGCCGAGAATGGGTCAAAATTGCTGCAAAACGAATCAAAACCCAACTCACGAAGGCCAATATCTCATTCGAGCCAGATACAAAGAATATAATTGACGAGCTACCCCACTTACCCTTTTAGAAAGGCGACCGGAGCTAGCCTTCTACAGCACAATGGTGGATCCCTTGCAAGGGAAATGCTATCTTAAAAGCTGGGTTGGCTGCTGAGTTAGAAGCCCCTGTAGACGAGCTAGTGCCTGATTGCCATACTGCTTAAACATAATAGCTCTCCTGTAACTTGACTTTTGTACCTGATTGATTTTGATTGGTTATATGTGAATAAATAACTTGATATCATCTTTCAATATCATTATGCTCGATGACTCTCAGCACAATCTGCAATAAGATATAAGTAAGACCATATTCAATCCTGGATAATGCAAACCAGGGAGTGTTTAGGCCGGCCAATCATAATGAGAGCAACCAGAGACAACCGAGATCATACTTAGTCCCTCAAATTATTATCACCAAACAAAACGACCCGTTACTTAAGTTCTCAGATATTTTGTTTGCGATTTAAACATATAGAAACCATACAGAACAACATGTAAATCAAACATGTTCGAGTAACATGTAAATTAAACATGTCCCTATATGAAAAGAAAATATGTAAATCAAACATATCTCCTTCCCACTACACCCTAGAGCATGTAAGTCAAACATACTCAAGGATACACGAAAACATGTAAATCATACATGTTTCCACACAAAAACCAAACAGACCAAGACAAGTCACATAAGACCTAGGTAACTCACATGAAAGCAAATACAACACACATAAAAATCTGCCCATATTCAACACATAAAAACAACACAAGACCAAACTCAGCACATAAAGGCACATAGTTGAGAAGAAACACGTAAAACAAACATGTCTCCTTTCAAAATATCCCAGGATATGCAAATCAAACATATTCAGGGACATGTAGTTCAAACATGCTCCCACACAAAGAACTTATTCATTATAACCTCCATGAATTCTATCGCTGACCTGATAAAAGCATCGGGATTTTAAACATATTCATAAAAGATCATAGAACGCATACGATGCCATAAGAAAGTCTTTATTCATTATTGATAGACATCAGCCCGCGATGGGTAAAAGTGTGCTAAGCATATAAATTTACCGCCAACTCAAATGAGTGTCGGTTGGTGAATAATAGATAAGTATAAATATAAGAAGTATGAACCCGTCATCCGAAGAGCTAGGCATAATACTTATTTAAGTGACAGTTATTCCAGCTGTGTGATAAGAGTGTCTTCGCACATGCATGTTCCTTCTTATTTCTCTGGTGATATTTTCATGAGCTCATCATGGTATTGGATAAGTTCTTCCTCTTCCCTCCACTTTTTAGAACCAAATATCTCTTCCTGCATATCATTTGTCCTTCCCCTTTTGCTTTGACTCATACATTTTATGACTGTCATCTGATAACACGGCCTAGCGACCTGCTGTTCTGATACCACTTTGCCTACTTTCTCCCCAGCCGGATACTTGATACTCATGTGGTAAGTAGAGGTGGTCACCTGGAATGTGTTGAGATAAGGTCGCCCCAATATTGCATTGTACGCCGAGTATCTTTTGACGAATAAGAATTTCACCTTCTTCCTTACAATTAGGTCCCCTTTTCCCAGAACTATTGGGAGTACTAGCTCGTCTTCGGTAATAACCTGCACACCATTAAAAGCATAAATTGGGGTGTTTACCGATCGTACCTTTGCCTTTATGTTCATATATTCTAGGAAATCTAGGTATATGATATTGACCGAGCTCCCATTATCTACAAACATCCTTCTGACTTCATATCCTGCTATTTCGGCTTCGATCACCAGCGCGTCATTATGCTCCTCTTGTAGGTCGTGCCGCTCGTTAGGGCTGAACGAAATTATTGGTCTCGAGGTCAGGGTCGCCTAATAATGGCAGCGACCTCACATGGCCCAGGGCGGGCTGCCTTGGCATGTCTTTTTCGTGCATTATTTGTATCCCCGTCCGTGGGTACTCCTGAAATTATGTTGATCCTCCCTTTATTATTTCCACCTGCCCTTCTTTACTCCTTCCGCATTTGACCATCATGTTGTGCCTGCTCTCTACCCTGGTTCGGAGGTGGACCTCTGGGAGGTGGTGGAGGTAATGGTTGTGCTTGCTCCCGTGGCTCCCTATCCTTGTATATAACTTTCTTCAGATGGCCAGCTTTTATGAGCCTTTCAATTTCATCGCGCAAGTGTTTGAAGTGCTCGGTTGCGTGTCCATAATTGTTATGAAACCTGCAAAAGAACTCAAATTTTGGATTAGTGGGAGGTCGCGTATAACTTTCAGGCCACCTGATAGCATCAGGTATTTGCCGCTCCATGATCGTGAACACCTTTGCGACTAGTGAAAGGCGAGAAATTATACAATATTTAAGGGATTAATTCTTATGTTTTCATGAGCTTTAAGTTGTCATATATATTTATTTCTCGCATATTTATTATTATGAGTGGAGGAGCACTAATTGTGTATTTTTGATCTATTTTGCAGTATTTAATGCTCGTTTGAAGTAATGATAATTGCCGGGTGGTTCGTGGATAAAAAAACGGCGAAGAAAACCAAAGAATCGAGAAGTGAGTCGATGACTTGCGTCGACGCCGGAGGTGGCATGCGACGCCCTGGCCGAGAATTTGCTTGCAGTCGCATCGATTGGGCTCGCGTCGGTCGACCATGTGTCGACGGGAAGCTACAGTTGCATCGATTTTAAGAGCGTCGGTCGACCTGACCATGAAACACACAACGACATGCCGAGATGATCCGCATCGACGCCCGAGGGCTGGCACGCGTCGATCGACGCGACACTGCTTGGCTATTTTTGGAAGAAATCTTGTGCGACAAGAAATAGGACTCCTATATATAATCGTCCTAAATCCGTCGAAACGGGACATTAACACAATCCTAGGGTTCCAAGTCTTGAAGAGGGGATCCCAAATTACCCAATAAATAAGAGCTTGAAGATCCAAGACCAAAAATCTAAGATCTAAGCTTTCTCATCTCCTTTCTATCTTAGAACTATTTTTTATTTCTTTATTTTCCTGTTATTCTATGAACTCCATTAGAGAGTAGTTGTTTTATCTAGTTCTAGGGATGTTGAAACCCTCGTGAAACTATGTTCTAATTAGTTTATGCAATATTGTCTTTCGTTCTTCATATGCGATTGTTTGTGTTGTTCTATTCTTAATTTATGATTGCTTAATTCTTAATTTGGCTTGATCACCTAGATTAGGGATTGTTTATCTATTGCTAGAAATAGGATTGCTTCCCATGTAATTTTCGTAATTTCTATTTCATTGGTAGCAACTAATGATTGCGAATCGTTAGGGATAACACAACATAGTTTGAGTAAGCCGAGCTTATGTGTTTATTGCTTAGATGAACCTATTTGCCTGATAATTAATGTTGTTGTTGGGTTGAATCTAGAGAGCTTATTCTAGGTTATTCAATAATTAGAATCAATTAAAGAACTTATTTTAATTGAGTAAACGGTAAGGGCAAATTCGAGTAGCAGAGCTTATTGTTACTTAGGATTTTTAGTTGCATACGATGAATGGATTATGATATTGTGGTTGGTTAGATGAGTGGATCGAGGGTGGAAACTGAACTAGAACTAGAGTTTTATTATTATTGACTTTTTCGTTAATTATTTTCTTGCTTATTTATTTTGTTATTTAGTTCTCTTAGATTAGTTCACAATTCCTACCCATTTTATTTGTTTAATAAAATACGAATTGTCACAATCTAAACCACACTCCTCGTGGGATTAACCCTTACTTGTCACTACTACTAGTTGGTAGAGAGAAGTTGAGGAAAAATAAAATATTTAATTTGATACTTAACGACGAACGGCCAAATTTTGGCGCCGTTGCCGGGGAGTGGCGCGTTTAAGTTGTGATTTTTACGTATTTTTTATTTTATTTATCGTTGTTTTTTTTTATACAAAAAATAAATAAATAAAAACCTTAAATTTTTCTTGAAGTTTATGACTATGGCAGGAGCGAGAGAACGCATGTTGAAAGAGCTAGCAAATCCGGATCTTTCGAAAAAACAACTATGCATCACGTTTCCAACCTTGGAGGATGCTAAATTTGAATTGAGATCCGAATTAATCTATCATTTGCCGGCGTTCCATGGACTTGATGGCGAAGACCCGCACAGGCATTTGAAGGAATTTCATGTTATATGCACGAGCATGAAGCCCACCGGAGTGACTGACGAATAAATTAAACTACGGGCGTTTCCATTTTCATTGAAGGGTCTAGCCAAGGATTGGCTTTATTATTTGCCTTCTGAATCCATCACCACGTGGATTGCGTTAGAAAGGGTGTTCCTTCAGAGATATTTTCCCGCTTCACGAGTGGCAAGCTTGCGTAAAGACATTTGTGCAGCAAGGCAGTTACCCGGGGAGACATTGCATGAGTATTGGAGCGTTTCAAGAGACTCGTCGCTAGTTGCCCTCAGCATCAAATGGGCGAGGAGTTATTAATACAATACTTTTATGAAGGTCTCTGCCTCACTGATAGAAACATGATAGACGTGGCAAGCGGAGGCTCACTCACGGATAGGACACCGACGGCAGCAAGGGAGTTGATCTCGAACATGGCGGTCAATTCTCAACAATTCGGAGGTTGTCACATTTCGTTGCGGTCGGTAAACAAGGTGGACATTGGCTCGTTGCGAGCTCAATTGAATGAGTTGCAATCCGCTATCACTAAGAGGGCTACGATTCGACCATGTGTCATTTGTCATACATTCGATCATGTTACCGATGATTGCCCAACACCACGAGCCAATCTCGAAACAAGAGCCTATGGAGTGAGGCCTAGAAAATGGCAAGAGAGAAGTTGCGAGTCTTCTTACGATCCTCATCCTTATGAGCCAAGATGGGGAGACAACCCAGACTTTCAAGGGGGACAAAATTTTTCGAACCAATACAACGCCCGACCGAGGGGAGAAAGCTCGCCACATTCACTTGAAGATATAGTAAACTTACTGGTATTATCTGCAAGAATGAACAACAGACCAGCCCAATCATGTGCAAACAGAGCCCATGATTACAACAATACTATATATATAAAAGCCCTGTGCAGTCAGATTTTATCTGGGCCAAGAGGAGTCCAAACCAGAGCCCATCTCTATTCGCCTAATCAAATGTCCACTCATTTCTTGAACTAATCTTGATAGTTATGAAAATATTAAAAAATAATAATTAGTAATTTAGAGTATATAATATACAACATGCAGCTTTTCACTAGAAAGTGCGAGTTCCTCGCAATTCATGAGATGAAACGGGTACTTTGCTGCATGCTATGTATACTTTAAACCAAATCACAAACACTTTGAAATTTAGCGAATAAATCTATTAACCACTGTAGGCCTTGCTACTAGCTCATTTTACTGATTAAAATTTGATTTCAAGCATTTTTAGACGATATATGTATATCTATACATTGGATTACTATTTGACAATCATAATGAGTGATAAATATAAAACTAATTACCACAAATATGGGGTTACACGTATTTCTTTTTGTGAAGCATCAACTAAACGAATTTTTCTATAGAACCAGATAMGGCTCCATTACGGAGCCCTATATAACACATGACATTCATCCCACCGTGCATTTATAAAAAAAAAAGAAAAAAAAATAAAAATAATTAAGGGCTCATATGAATACCACGTCATTTATATGGTTTCATAATAGAGCCTTATCTGGTTCTATAGAAGAACCTTCAACTAAACACATAAAAAGAGAGACACGAGTTCATAAAAATACAAATCCACGAAATCCATAAGAAAGCTTTATTTCCGATATGCATAAATTACTCTTCAACAATAACAAATAAAGGACAAAAAGAACATTAAAAACCCAAATAAATCGAAATCTAAAAAACGAAACAAAATTGAAATAAAGCAGAAAATTTAACTTGTCTAGAAACAAGATTAAAATGGAAAACTAGGCCCATATATCTCATGCCACCAGCAAACGGTACACGCTAACTTTAATGTATATAATACGGTATTCCACTTGAAAATTCATTAATATTTAATTTAATGTTTACTTATTTATTGTTTGATGTATTTGCTACTTAATATTCATTATTTTAATATTTTGTTGGTTAGTTTTTACTTCAGGTTCATTAGAAACATTACTTTTAACCGAATATTCATTTGTTTGTTAGTAAATGTTCATTACCTTTGAACAAGATGTCCATTAGTTTATTTAATATATAGAGCATTTTTTTTATTTTGTACAACGATGTGTACCTAATAATTTGCTCCGCATAACCTTGTTTCGTCTAAACAGTGTTAATTAATTAATTAAAAATTAATTTATTTAATGTTTAAGAAAAAGAAAGGCTAAACTATCCGACTACCTATAAATGCCCAACCTATAAAAGAGTACAAATCAAATGATAGATGAGGACAAATGATGTATGCAATGATAACAGCCACCATTCTCGTTATAAAACCCTTGGATTGTAGTAGTAATTCTTAACATAATCATGTCACGAAATGATGGCCAATTTTTTTTGTTGAGTGCGCAACTGCGTAAATTCAACCAATCATAAATTATACTTGTCCGGAATCATAACACCCCAATTCAATATTGGATTTTATTAATCTATAATACATTGCAACAAATGAGGTTAGTAGGAACGATAAAATCGTAACGATAATGGAGTCATGTCTATATAAATATTTTATAATAACGATGTTTATTAATCGTGGCTATATGTGTATTGTAATATCGACACAATTATTGTTGTGCCAATAAATTTAATATCGTTTATAATTAGACATCTTTAGGAATGATAATATATCGTATCAATAAATATAAATAAGTCATGTCAATACATTAGAAGGTAGTGTTTTAAATTTATAATATAAATATTTAGGATGTTTAAAGAATGATTGGAGTCATTTTGTCTCATTAATCTGCATTTTAACATTATGAAAGGGTAAAATTGATAGACACATTTAGGTTGTCTATTATTTCGATAATAAATACAATAATAAAATATCAATAACTCAATACCCAATTAATTAATAACTTTGGTTAAATAATATTTTATCGTTCTCAGCTTTACAACATGTTAAAATTATATCTCGATAAATTGATAACCCTGCAAAATTTATATATTTTAGATATTCTAATGCTATCAATTTATTGGAATTTTATTATAGTGAGAACACGTGATATAAATATTTAAGTGGTGTGACATGCTTAACAATTAAGAGTGGGAAAATCAGATTAAAAAAAATAAAGTTAAGTGGAACAAAGTTTTGCATTTCTAATCCTTTAAATTTTGCAATTTCATGAACTAGTTTTAATGTGTTTTCTTCATAAATTTTGTGTTTATGCTCATAAAAGTTTAAAATATACTTACACTACAAAAAAATCCGGCATTACTGGCAGCCAAAAAGCCGCCAGGAATGCTGACGGGTATGCTGACGGAAAAATATACTGGCGAATTTGCTGGCGGGCATGGCCGCCAGTATATAGTCCCGTCAGCATGCCCTCAGGGGTGAGGCGGGAATTTATCCCGCGTAACTATCCTGACGGTCATGACCGTCAGGATATATTTTTGATTTAAGCAGGAGCGTACCCAGTTGACGCTCCGTCAGCAGATTGAAGAAGTTGTTGCTCGGGCCATGGCTCA
>BMAC01000726.1:967477-1030881 GCA_014905375.1 Phtheirospermum japonicum | reverse complement strand
AAAAAAATATATATATATATATATATATATATATATATATATATGCTGACGGCCATGGCCGCCAGCATGAGTTTTTTAATTAAAAAAAATAAAAAATATACGCTGACGGCCAAGACCGTCAGCGTTTAAGTGTAATCCTGACGGGCTTGGCCGTCAGTAATGTAACCTAATATCGGGCCTCCCACCTTCCCCGCCTCACTTTCTCTCTCTTTTTTCTCCTTCTCTCCCCCGCCGCATCGCCGCCGCCGCCGCCGTTCTATTTCGAAGCCCAGCCGCCTGCCACCACCACCGCCTGCCTCCAACCGACGCGAACGCCGCAGCCAAGCCTAGCCCGCCGCCGCGCCGCTGCCGCCCAGCCCACCTCCGCTGCACCGCCAGCCCAACTCGCCACCGCGGCCGCCTGCCTCCACCGCCGCAGCCGAGCCGAGCCCGCCTGCCACCACCACCGCCGCAGCCGGCCAGCCCAAGCTGCCGCCCGTCGCCTGCCTCCAGGTAATTTTTTTTTTCAATTTTAATTTATATTTTTGTATATTTTTTGTATATTTGTATTAGTTATATTTTTTATATAATTGTTATTTATTAATTATTATATAATTATTTTTAAAGGTTAGGGTTTAGTGTTTGTTTAGGGATTAGGGTTGAAATATGGGTTAATTAGGAATTAATTATGAAATTAGGGTTTAGTTTAGGTTTAATTATATAATTATTCTTCAATTAGGGTTTAATTTAGGTTTAATTTGAAATTAGGATTTTATTTAGGGTATAACTTAAAATTATATAATAATTTGGGTATAATTTGTAATTAGGATTTAATTTAGGTTTAATTGAAATTAGGGTTTCATTTAGGAACAATCAATTAATTAGAGTCCAATTTAGTAATAATTACACAATTAGGGGCCAATTTAGGAATAATTAAGCTTGTGTAGATTCTGGAGTACACTTGTCTATAAAGAGTGCACACAGCACCCGTACAGAGATTGTCCTCCTCAAACGCCCTCCCCATGTCGGCTCCAAATATACTTAATTCAGACAACGTATTTAGAGCAGACATGGTGAGGGTGGTCGAGGAAAGCGATGACCTGTATTCGAGTGCTGTGTGGCTCTTTATAGACATCAGCCTCCCCCTGATCCGGATGGTGGTCATATTTAGATGTGGATGGATAGTTCAGGATTTTTATACATTCGATTGATGAATTGATTTTTAGTTATTGAATGATTTGTTTTGATTTTTTATTAATGGATAATTTATTTTTAGTTATCTAAAATTTTATTTGTTTATTATTTTTAATTTAATTATTAATTAATATATTAGAAATTTTAAAGAAAATAAAAGCAAATTTTTTTTTAAAATAGCCGCCAGTAATGCTGGCGGCGGACCCGCCAGTAATGCTGACGGCTTAGCCGCCAGGAAAGCATCAGACATTCCTGGCGGGCACAACCCGACAGGAATACTGGCGGTCTTTTTCTGGCGGCATAAGCCATCAAGGAAAACGCCGGCATTCCTGGCGGGCATAATTTCCCGTCAGGATATTAGAATCCTAACCGCAAAAATACTGGCGGCCATTATCCGTCAGGAGGCCGTCAGTATTTCATATACTGACGGAATCCCTGACGGATTTGGCCGTCAGTATCGCCGGGTTTTTTTGTAGTGTTACTCGACTTAATATAAAACATATCTAAAAGAACAAATAATTAGTAACAAAATAAAAAATTTAAAATGACATTTATTTAAATCGATGGTCACAAAAATCGACGGCTTCTTAATCTGTCGCGGACCGACTATCACGCGCTCCACCTTGAGCAGCACGTGCGGACCAATTGATTGGATGTTGCCTTTGTCGGAGGCATCTTGCGTTCAACGAAACAGGAGCAAACTCTTTTGCTCCGCTATGAAGAGCCCGTTGCGCACAAAGAAAATTGGCTAGCGATTCCTCCGACTGGCGCACGTATGCCAGATCGACGGGCGGTAGCTACCGCTTCAACGATGACCTTCTTTCGCCTGTCGAACAGCAATAGAGATCCTCTTCTACTGCGCACAACTGGCCACACGCTCGAAGAGATGAGCTTTGGGTGAATTACAAATCCAGTTTTACGAAATTTAATTGTGTTTGAATTATCACACAGAATCAAAATAAATAATTACTCCCTCCGTCCCAAAATGATAGTTCTGCGGTTGATTTCACACAAATTAAGAAACGAGTAGTTTATATAGTTAAGACATTAATTTAGTTAGTGTTTTCCAATTATACCCTTCTTGAATTTATTAATGTCAATTAATGCTTATATAAATCAGTGTTGGAATTAGTATATTTGTTATTGGAATAGTAAGATTTTATATTGTAATCATCAATAATTTACCATGTAAAAAACTAGTATTTCAAGAATATTAATTAAGGGTATGTGTGAAAATAAAAATTTAATGATATGTTAAATATAGTAACTGGACTATCTTTGTGGGACGGACGAAAATGAAATACTGTACTATCGTTATGAGACGGATGGAGTATTTGATTTCGAAGTTGGCTCTACAGACGAATTCGATTAATCTCTCGATGTGCTTTGTTCGTCAGATAAGCAATTGAGTTTGCCATGTCTTGAGTGTGAAAAAAATTCGCAAGTAGATCCATCATGATTTGTGTCGTTACCCTATAGTAAGGAGATTGAATTTTTTGACAGAAGCGAATTTCTTGCGTTAAATCCATCAGACCCATTAGTTCAAATTACAAATAAGAATTTTAAAATTATTGGGGAAACATTAATAAAACTGGGATAACACTGGGAAAAATTGAACTAATAGAGATTATTATAATTAAATATAAAACGAAAACAAATAAAAGAAATGAAAAAGTGTCGAGGTGAGCGAACTATTTTCTTAAGATTTTTATTGACCCGTACACAGTGCTCACGAATTTATAACAATGAATCTCACAAGATACAACAACAACGCAACTGAAAGGAAGAGTTTATCTGGTAACCTTAGCGAAAGAGATATGCCCAGACAACTAAGCAAAAAACCCTAACTGCAAGCTATATACTGCGTGCAATACTGCGTGAGGCATGCAGGGAATATGATATAAAATGTATGTATGCTAATAATTTTCTTTAGTGTGAATTTACACTGCATAGGCCTCAAACAAGGAAGAATAGCATAAGAATTAGGATTATGAACACAAGTCAATGTCGCGCCCACGCCCAAGCACGAGTCGGGCTAGCCGAGCGGGTGGTGGTGTGTGTGGGCTCCCATCCTCACTCAACTTATAACCGATAACCATTTCACTTCATTTAATAAAGCCACTTATATTTGGGTTTCGTTCCTATTTGAGATTTTTAACTTTCAAATTAAAATCTCACTACCTATTCATCTTCCAAATTCAATTATCAAATATCCAATTTTGGTTATTAATTTCTCACGCATATGAACATGGATTTGTTAAAGTAAATATATACCACATTTATCTACTTGTAACGTAGATTATGAATATGAAATTCGTTTCTGAAGACAACAATCTTTCTATTTTAAAAATATTTTAACAAAGTTACCGAATATAACTTTTCCAAACTATATTTTCTCCAACAATAACAACATTATCATTACAATATAGCGTCATGTTTACACACGACTTTTTTGAACAATATATCGTTCCAATAGAACAACAACAATAAAAAGAGCAACCATAAGAACGACTTTAACGTTTCTAACTTTGACTGATTTGATAGCTTTATGTCTGTTGGCACGATTTTCGCGGGACGATATATCATGCAATTAGACCAACAAAATAAAAAGAGCATATATATATATATATATATATGGAATGACCATACGCGAGCCCGATCGTCCCACTTGCCTCGGGTCTTAAGACTGGTTTTGCTTCAAGTCCATTGAGTTTTGTTTTTGACAAACTTGTAATGGGCTCAGCCCAACAGTGATGACCCTCTTATTTGGCTCCAAGCCTCGAGTTGAAAGAATACTACTTGGGTTGGGTATAGAGAGTGGAATAATTTTCGCGGGGAGTTATAAGCCATTAACAAATATAATCTTTCTAAGATCTTTAAAATTCAACACCAACATTAATGTATTTCTCAAATTGTAAAATACGAAAGTATTTAAGAAAAATGAAATTATAGTTTTAGAAATTGGCATCGCAATCGATGCATCACCTCGTTCTACAGAGCATAGGGGACATAATAGGACAAATCAGTGTGGACATTTGATGGGTGTGCCGTAAGCATCACTCTAAGAAAAGAAATATTTTATTATAATAATAATAAATATATAGATATAGTCCGTTAATTGGCAGAATAAGACACGTAGGTCGTTATCAAATTCGAAACGGCTACACACTGGAGATAGCGGGAGGGGATGAATGGATGAATGATGCTTTACTTCACAGGAGAGAAAACTGCACAAACAAAAGTGGGACCCACGCACTGAGGTGAAAAACGATGGTGACGACGATGATATTGATGTGGACAGTGACAGTGTGTGTGTTTCTCTTTCCTCCTCGTTACACTGAAATATTCGTCGTCTAGCCTCATTTCACGCGCCACGTACCTCCCACACCAACACCGTGGGCCTATCCACACCGACCCACAACTTCACGTGGGGCCCCTCTTGCCCTTACTTGTGTTCTTACGTCTCTCCTCTTCTCCTCTCGCTACACTGCTAGTTTTTCGTGCACCAAACTCACTGTGAAGACCGTTTTAAGAATACTATTTCAAAAGAGTCGATCGGTTATATATAATTAATTTTAAATTCTTTGATTTTAGGCTATCACCTGTATTTATATTTTTTGATTTTACCATTATATATAATTAATTTTAAATTTAATGATTATAATTAAGTGGGGAATGGCACTGTAGATGTCCCCTATATTTTATTTTGAACTCATGAATTTTTATAATTTCATAATTTTCAAATTATATAATAATATCTAAGATAATCTTATGAAGATGTTTTTATAAATTTCTAGAAAAAAACAAGTCTTTGTGTAGTTGGAATTATTAATTTTTTGAAGGTGAAAAAAAGGATGGAAAAGGAGTCGAGGGACCCTCTCAATTTCAAAATTTTCTAAAGGCCAAATACTTTGGTTGGGTGGTTAATAGTAGTATCACTTTATTGGTGATGTTTTGACATCCTTTTATAATTGTAATACTTTAAACTTGTATTGTCATATTTTAAAAGTGACATTGTTAGTAGTTTTGTAATTCTAAGATAAACATTTTCTTAAACTTGCTGGTGAAATTTATGACGATCATAATTTTAGCAAATTATTGTTCGATTTGTGGTTCGGATCATGTACTCGTGTGCGATCGAAATCGAGCTCATTAATAAAGTCCAAGTTCTACAATTTTTTGATAAATTATTTCTTTGTTATGTTCAGAAAAATTCTTTTAACACATAAAATGTTGCAGCTTTTAAACTTTGAATTTGAAACAACATAATTAATTTTTACTTTAAGTTCATTTGTAACTCTCATTAGTTACATCCAAAATGAACCTAGACATAAGTTGAGAGACCCCTCTTCAACCTATAAATACAGGTTCATCCCCACAAGTTCAATACCCAAAAAAACGAGCAATCTCTTATTCTTTCCATCTGCAATATTTCTTGTTTGTTTCTAAGCTTTTGTTTTCGGTTCGCCGGAATTAAAATCTGGTTACCTCCGTTGTATCTTGGAAAATAAACGTTCAATACGGAACGATTTTTTTAAGGAAATTGTGAAATTCATAAGTTTCGATTTCTTTATTTTTGCTTACGAGTTTCTGTTTTCCAGAACATACATTACAAAAAAAATTTGAGTGTGTTTCCAAAATAAACAAAGGCTACATTTAAAATCACACTACTACAAAAATACCTAATAGCATCGGTTGTTTTTGCTAATAGGCATCGGTTGTTTTTGCTAATAGGCATCGGTTCTACAACCGTTGCCTATTAGACCGATGCTAAAAACTGGGACTTTAGGCATCGGTTCTACAACCGATGCTAATAATTCCCATTAGCATCGGTTGTTTGACCAAAACCGATGCCTAATGTAAAGATATAGGCATCAGTTTTGGTCAAACATCCGATGCCTAATGTAGAGATATAGACATCAGTTTTGTCAAACAATCATGCCTAATTTAGAGATATAGACATTGGTTTGTCAAACAACCGATTCTATTATTGTTTTATTAAGACAGTAGTTTGCCTGCCTTTTGTCTCGCTCTCTGGACATAATAGCATGCCATTCAAAATTCAATCAACCTAACAACCTAACATCCTTAGAATAAATTATTAACAAACGACATAAGCTTTCAAATAAAATATTAATATATAAAAAACTTTCAAATAATTAATAAATAAATAAAACTTACGAATAACAAAGCTTTCAAAAAACTTTCAAAAACAACCAAGATAAACAACAATGCAATAATACAAAGGAAAAATAAAATGTAGATACAAAATAAGCAATTACAAATAGCTACACTAAATAAGGTAACACAAATTTAGTAAATCATACATTTATAAGGTGAAAGATCAAAGAAATACAGGAGGCATCTCACATTGATTGCGCGACAAGAGCTTTCCACAGAGGAATCCTTTGGAGTCAAATGTGCAACAATCATGTAGAAATTCAAGGTTTTCTTCTTATCACCCATTGCAGTATATATCAAACCAAGCGTATGATATGGATCAGAAAGCTTAGGGGCAAGGAGAATTACTTCATTCAACAAACATATTGCCTGAAATTCACATGAGCAATCGGAAAAAAGCAATAATAATTGGTCCACACTGGGGCTCAAATAAATTTCTTGACTTCATCATGTTGACAATTTTTTCAATAAATCCTTGCATCGCCACCTTTAGAAAATTCCATCAATAAATATAATCAATAAGGTGAACTAATAATATAAATGGAATGTACAAAAAAGTCTAAAAATAAAAAAATACTCAAAAAATCTTGAGATGTTGATTGTCTGTTCTGAATTCTATTCCAAGCACATTATTAAGCCAAACAAGGAGTCCCCTGCATCAAGACAGAATTAAAAAAATAACGATTATATAAGAATTTAACAAATTCAATTGTATTGCTCTTTTATCGACTTGTAAATTCGTCGGTTATTTAACCAACATATGTATCGATCAATTAGCGGCCTCGAGCAATGGATATACTTTTTCAATGAGGAAGATGATCAAGGAATATTTTATGGGAAAAAAAATCCAAACCCAAAATTCCACTTTGCACATGCATAGGGTCCGATCCGGAGGTGAACAAAAAGCCCGGCCTGCAGTGCGATTTTGATGAACTTGACAATATCAAACCGCCCTTTAAAATTATACTGCACAAAATAAGGTGAAGCAATGAACATGTTGGTTTCTTGCATATATAACGAAATAAAAATTAAAAAAAATAATAACAAGAAGTAGTAGTGCATGAATTAATATTCCAGGAGCAAGCTCGTGCCCGTAAGTTTGTATAACATCTAAGCCTCCATCTTTAGCCTTCTGCATCAAATCAGGCCACATCTATATGCAACACACATTGCGCCAATCAATATGTTTAAATATTTAACGCCACGTGATCAGTTACACAAACTATCAAAAATTAAAAATCGCGCGTTACCTCAGGAGTGCTTCTTGGATAGTGAATCGAGATGGAAATGAGAATCTTTCGATTCCCATTAATAATGAAGGTTTTGTCGTCGTACGAAATTGTTTCTCTAACCGAATCAAAGCCCAATGTGAACAAAACCATCAACAATAAAATGTTGATTCTCATCATTTTTGAAGTTGAAAGTCCAAAATCGGCGTATGGCATGGACAAACATTAATTAATAAAGCAATGAATTGATAAAATATATACCTCTTCAAATCGACCGTGTGCATAATGACGTGTAGCCTCGCCAAGCTTTCGACTCACTTCAGGCCTAGCTTTATTCCTTGATCCCTTTCACCTTCCTCTTTTCTTATTCTGATTTTAATGCCAACAACAACAAGAAAAGTAAAACATCATGGAGACTATTCAATTACAAAATCAAATCAGACCCAAAATCATGAGTCTTGATGCTAGTACACCATTAAAATTATCAATTACAAAGCTATATATATACAAAACACACGAACAAGTAAGAAAATTCACAGGTGTGTTTCCAACAACAATACCATATTTGTTAGCAGCATTGACATCAACATTATTATAACCCACATCCATATTACTGAATGCTTTACCTCCTGCTCTGCTCAATGCAGAAAATAATGTCTCCCCCCAATTTTCAGTTAACTAAAAAAAGATCATATTAAATGTTAAAAGTAGAATAAATAATTTGTGACGAAAAATAATTGAATTCAAAAGCCGGTGATACTTACAGACAAACCTTGTCGAAAAAGAGTTTTTTTCTTTTTTACCATACCAACAGAAATATCTTTCTCAGTAGCAGCTGAAGCTGATTATCAGCCAAATTACGGCATATACTTTTTCCAATGACAAACCAATAAAGAGAAATAACACAAACTTATTTTGGTATTTTATAAAAACATATATGCTAGAAGCAAAATCACACATTTAAACAAGACTAGCTCATTATCAAACATAACTTTCGTTTTGCCAAAACCAATAACCCGAAACAATAACCACAGAAAGAAAAAACTTAAACCAAAAATAGTTCGGATAAATTTACCTTTGAGATTTAGACTAATAAAAAACACAAACAAACAAACTTGCCTTTTAAATTACTAATTATGATGCGCCGAGGCACACGCCATAACACCCTGCCAAATGCCTCATCAATATTGTTAGTACCTTCTCATTTGGAAAGGATAGAATAGGTGAACCCCGATTCGACCAACTTATTAACAGCATCCCTAAGCCGATTAATCCTCAACCACATTATACACCTGATGAGATATCCTCGCATACCCTATTATCATCACCATTTCAACCTCTCCCTCATCCGTCTCCCTATAATAAATCGGCACCTCAACCTTAAAACACTCCCTCAAATGCCTTCTCAGACTTTAGGCATCCGAATTGCTCCAAACCCCAAATAACCTGGCAACCCGACCATAGCCAAACTCGTGCACATCTTTGGTAAGGCCCCCCAACTCCGTTCCCCAAGCCTCTGCCAACATTTTCGCCATCTCCACGACGGTCTCGTGGTTCTTTCCTTGTCGAAAAATATTTATTTGGTGAATATTTATATTTGTATATATCGGTCAATCTCCCTCTAAGTTGAAAAAAAAACCATCGCATACGATATAGACGATATGCATATGATATGATGTTATCGTTCTTAGCTACTGCTGTATCACGTCACTCTCTCGTATCATCACCTAAGTCACCAACACCAACACAGAACTTAAGTCAAAGTGGCTGCTTGCATAATAAAGGAACGGTAAGAGGATTAGTTGAAATTTGAGAGAAAAGTGAATAAATCCCCAACTTGAACTCCCCATCTCAAATCCCTAATTTTCAACCCCTTTCTCTCCCCAATTCCCGGCACACGCAAATGCGCACACACATATGCATACAAGCGCATCACTCCAGTGAACACTTTCAGTTGCAGTGTTTAACTTTTATATATACACGAATTCAGTCACGAGCCGCACCACGACCTGAAACCCATTACCAGAGCCTGCCCCGAAGCCAACCCACAGAAAATGAATAACCTAAACCACCATCATCAGCATGAGCTCCTACTGTCAACGAATCCTGAAAATCGAGACCCAAATGAAAATTAGAACTCAGGCCAGACCCCGCTCGTGTCCTCAAAACTAAAGCCATCGAACACCTATTTTGTGCGGCTAACTCAGTTGCGAGCCACTGTATCTGAGCTACCTCCGCTTGACACCGCTGCCACTGAACCAATCACTGACAAAAAGCAGCGAAACCCAATTCGAAGCCCGATGATTTAGAGGATGAGGAAAAGACAGTGGTGGATGAGGAATGGGAAGAGGATAATCGATAAAAGGAACTGGCTACAGAAATCCGGGGTTTTGCAGAGTGGTTTGTGAGAGTGGATAATTTCTCGAGAGGCATCTCCACGAGGAATAAGAGTTTCTTGAAACTCAATTAAAACTTATCCGTGAGCGCCCGATTCGCACTCCAACAGCCCATTCTTAATTGGGAAATCTAGCACCACCGCCAATTCATCAACTTCCATCATGTGAAGCAGGAAAACACTACTACAGACTGCACATTTCACGTCGGTTCTTTTTTACTTTTAACGTCGATTTTTGAACCGACTTGATAGCCGCCGACGTTAAAAGTCACGTCATATCACGTCGGTTTTTAAAAACCGACGTGAAAAGCTATGCCATTTCACGTCAGTTTTTAGAGATGACTGACGTGGATTATCTGACTTTTCACGTCGGCTTTTTGTGAGAAACCGACGTGGATTCTGTGACTTTCTCACGTCGGTTTCTTGAGAACCGATGTGGTTTTATATATATTTTTTAAAAGGTACCCATTCGTTTATACCATCCCACCTAATAAATAATATATAATAAACGATCTCATTTAAGCAAAAAAACTTTCGATCAAAATGTACCCAATGAAATTACACAAAAGTTAATATATCTTAGGAATTAGTAAACAGTTGATAATAGGAATAAGTAAATTAGGGTGATTATATATCTTATTATATAAAAAAAGGAACAAACCTAAAAGTATAAACCCATTGACCACTATCGGTAACAAAGTTCACATTAATATCTCAGGCTTCAAGATGCTCGTCTTGATCTCCTTGTGAGGCAAAACCACCCCTCCGTTACTGTAAACCTCATCGCCAACATGAACATCCTCTCCAAGTATCATCATATTCTCCACATGGGCCCACTGACCGACTGTCGAGTGCCAACCTATGATACTGCTCGAGACGCACGCATGCTTCTTAATCCGAACTCATCGCATAACCGTGCAATGAGACAGCCTCACACCTAACTCCACGACACAGCCTGGCCCGATCGCAACATCGGGCCCGATCAGACACCCGTCCCCAATTTTTGTGCTCTAGTCCACCAAGACGTTCCCGATTATGTGGGCCCCCGATGACAATTTCTGAGATAACTTCTTCCTCAAGGAATCCAAGTAGAGTCTCAAGCTCGTGATGTAGTCCCTGGGCTGCCCGATGTCCATCCAGAAGCCCAGCAGCACCATCGCGTACAGTTTTTTCTCGGCCGCGATGTTTGGATTGTATTTCTGCTCTTTATACATATCTGCAACCTGAARTCAGCAAATAAATGGCTTCAGTCAAATGTCAAAARGATGCCCAAAAATTAAGCAAGATATGTTGACTGAAATGAACCCAGAACATGTTCAGAAGAGGTGGCCTGCTCAGGTTTTTTATCATCTCGAACACGAAGCAATCGTGGAAATCTCAGAGAAATTCCCTAGGTCAAGGTTGGATAAACAAGAACGTAAGCTCTCAATTAAAATTCAGAAGCAGCATGGTAACGAGGGCCCTCAATTTTTTATAAAAAAAAAAACTCTCTTGTGATGGGATTCTTGACATGATGAACTCGAAAATAAATTAATGAAGGCTACCTTGTTAGGATCTACAACACCAATGGCTCCATGATAATGAGGGCTAATGGTGAGATCTGCCGCTTTCACCTCCCAAACCTAAAATAAGAAAAAGAAATGTGAGTGCTGGTGACTGGAAATGAGTAAAAACAATGTGCTTGTAGGCGTTGGATAGAGTGACCTAGATTGGGTAAACATCAAAATATTGAAATGGGATACATGATGCTTCCTTGAAGAAAGAAAAAGAAAATTCAAAACAAAACAAAAATAAATCCAAATTTAGAAAATCAGATAGATAAAGATGTCAACTGCTACCTCAGACGGTTCAAACCATACATCAGGGCCGATCGTATCCGAATATCTGTAGTATGACTGGAAATGGCACAAATGTCAAATAAACTTTGAAGAATGATAATCCCATAAAGGCAGATAGGAAATAACAGAAAAGAAAAGAACCCAAAAACAACCCCAAAAAAACACACACCCAACAGCAACTAAAAAGATGATCTCAATCCAACCTTTGGTTTGGGAATAACTTTTGAGCGAAGAATGGCGAAAAGTTCCCCCAACATAGCTTCAGAAAATCCAGTTCCTAATCAGAAGCATAAGCTCTCATATTAACTAGACTTCAAAGATACCAATTGGTTTGGTAGTTATTATTTTTTTTTTTAAGAACATCAAACAACATTAAGTAAGTTTCTGTCAGGTAGAGGGAGATTTTCCAGATGGTATCACAGCTTGGATCAAGTAGGACCTCACCAACTTTGCACACAGAGAATATTATTTTCTATTTTTTCTACATGGATCCACATTTTGCATGAGTAACATTTTTGTAGTTTCATTTATGCATGCATATGTTTAAGATGAATCAATTTCTTGCAAATCCTGATGTGTACATTTATTCCATCACCGACAATTAACGACTGTGAGAGTGTGTCAGTGTTATTAATTTTAAGTTTTTATGTTTTAATTAATTTATTTATTTATGAAGGAACAGTTAAGTAAAGATGGATCCTGAGTTTTCTGAATCATCAGAGGATAGGTTTGACGATGACGATGGACAAGAAGAAAAATTTCATCTCTTTGGCCGCCAGAAACCCGTACACTCTGCCCTCGGTGGCGGCAAACGTATATATATATATATATATATATATATATATATATATATATATATATATATATATATATATGCTTCCACTGATCGATCTTAATTATAAAAACAAAAACTATCATTGAATGTTTAACCTAATTTTCGACGTTTGTTATTATTATTCAGCTGCGGATGTGATCCTTTGGCGGAACAAGCAGATATCTGCAGCATTACTAGCCGGTTCGACAGTGATATGGCTCCTATTCGAATGGATCGGCTATCGTCTCATCCCTTTCATTTGCCATTCTCTCATATTCTCCTTGGCAAGTCTGTTCCTGTGGTCGAACCTCTCCTCCTTCGTTAACAAGTCTCATCCCTTTCATTTCTTTTTTTTATTTCTTTTTTTTAGGGTTTTCTATTTATTTATTTTTTTAATTTTAGTTTTAGGGGACCTGCCTATCGATTAAGCTGCCCGACAGAAGTGTGCCTCTAGAAAACCCATTCGTTTTTCACCTTCATAAGATGAAACAAATTTCAAAGGGGTTTCCTTTAAATTAAGGTAGAATCAAACTTCAATGGTTTTTTATTTTTTATTTTTTTTGGTAATTTTGAGATTTGTTGGGCTATTTTGTAAATAACCCAAACATCAGAGGTAGTTTATGTAAATTTCCCTAAAAAAGACGAAGAAAAGGTTTTTCATCCAAATCAAACTAAGAAAATTGCAGAAATATTTCATACCGAAGCAAGAAAAAKTTTAGCAGAGGCCATGAAATCCTCTGTTTTGGCACCAGTACAAGATCCAATATACACTCTGTCAATTTTCACATCTTTTCATTCTCTGGCTAATGCACGATTATCTGGCGAATGATGCTGAGAAGACCCGAAATATAAGTCAGTGTTTGTTTAAAGAGCTCAATATCCATCATTGGAAATAGCAATAAATATAAAGAGTAACACCCCGCATAATAACTGCAAAAGGCATATATTTGAGAAGATTTTCCCAGACGTAATTATAATAGAATAAAAATAAATAAATTAAAAAAAACTCGTAATATGGCTTTATATATAATGCAAACCTTAGCCACCAATGGCTCCAACTTTGAGATATCGAATCTGTACTCTAACAGAAACCTATAAAAAGATAAAAGAAATAATATCTTTGAGCATCAAATTATATTCAGAACCTAAGATGAAAAGTAAGTGTTATTGAGTATCGGTTAAGCATGCATTTCCTTGGGCACGTAAAGGGAGGCATCTATATATTCATTCAAGTGAAAATATTGATATGTTCGACTAAAATCAATGTATTTTGACCAAACTAATATAAGACACTTTCAGCAATATTTTTTGGATTAGTGATTTTCTATATTATTGCAATGTGATTTTATTTTTTTAAAGAAATTTTACTTTACCATCAACTGATTTTAAGAAACTTAGTAATCATCCTAAACTGCCAAATTATGTTGCAAAGGCTATACCTTGCTTGTCCATCACTATAAACTGGTTCATATGGTACAGATGTTTTGTCCTGAAAAAAAAAAAAGTCGGATCACAATACAAAAGGAGAAATCCAGAACATGGATTATTCTCGCTGCATATAACAAAACATACAAATAAATTAATTTAGTGAATTTTGTAGAAATGTGTATCCAAATACATAAGATCCACCAGCACTTAAAATTACAAGATGTCTACGTCAAAATATACGAACATAAATTTATTTCCAATTTGTTTTAAAATATAAAAAGAAAAGAAAAGAAAAGCATGAACCTTCATCATATTTGTTTTTTAATATTCATAATAATACTTTTTTTTTTAAGAATTCTAACTATCTTCATATTTTCATCGGGCCAATTGCTTTCTAGTATTAAAAATATATGAACTTGACAGAGAAATTGCGTGGGAATAAAACTCCAATACACACAAACACACATTCATCAACCAAAAAACCGAGTAAACAAACAAACAAGTAAACCCCTATTAAACCTGCTAACTCCAAGATGAATTAAATGTCTTAAAAGTTACAAACTAAAGTCAAACCTGTTATGTAGAACTAAGTCTATATAACTTTCAAAATCAATGACATGGAAGGGAAAAAAGACATCTTCGCATAGAAAACCTATCAGAACCATGTGCCACGTACCTACAAGGAAAATATACCGTAAACGAATGCTACCGCGAATCCATACTTCAACAGAAATTCACATTAACCTGTTTTAAGGAAGAAGTTCAGAACAAAAAATTAAAAAATTAAATAAAAAGAAAAAGAACTTGATTGAATGCAAACAGGAGGTAACATTTGTTAAAATGTACCCAAAAATTCCCGAAGAGAAGGTAGCACGCCTAATTTGTTCATATTCAAATTCAGCAGAAAGTAATTAAAACTAGTTTTATTTTAAAAACTTGGTTGATGATAAATCATCCCAACGAACCAAATGAATACAGTAACAGATACAGATACAGATACAACAATTAAAAATTCCATCACAGAAATGTACGAATGAACTGCAAAAATTGAAAATACAACGTAGATGCAATAAATAGGTTTTCAATATGAATTGGGGTTTTTGAACACAATCCAATTACTTACAATGAATTGGGGCTAAGGACGTTCAGATCGGCTGCGGTGGTGGTGGAGTGCAGTGGAGACGAAGCGGGGCCCTCCGATTTCGTCTAGCTGTTGATGAATTAGGGGTTTTGAACTAGGGTTTTTCAGGCTCGATTTTTTGGGTGTTGGATGGATATCTAGATCGGATAGGCTGGGGGAAGTCGTTATGGGGCGGACGGGATTAGCTGGCTGGTGGAGAATGCGGGCAATTGCGGAGAATGGCGCTGAGGAGCAGTGGAGAATAAAAGACGGGCTGGAGTGTTTTTGAGTGTCGAAGTTTATCATTAATTTTAGCCGGGATTACATCTATTATATTTACGGTATTTTAACATTTTTTAAATATAATTTCTCACGTCGGTTTTTAAATGAACCGACGTGGAATTGAACTTATCACGTCGTTTTATTTAAAAACCGACGTGTAAAACCTTTTACGTCGGTTTTTCAATAACCGACGTAAATCGTCCGACGTGAATTCCCTATTTTGTAGTAGTGAAAGTAAGGGGGTTGGATTTTAAGTGAGAGAAATAGAAAGGGGACGATGATTTTGGGGGCAAAGGCAGGGTGGACCTTGGTGAAAAAGTTAATGAGTAAAAAGATGGTTAGAGGGCACAAAGTTTTAATTTAACATATGCATCAGTTCGAAACCAACAACCGATGCTCATATTTAATTATAGGCATCGGTTGTGTTGACTAATCGATGTCTATGTAATTTAATGAAAAATTGGATTTGTTTATTATTATAGGTGTTTCACCCTGAAAATATGACAACGCCTGAAACCTGCGCTTTTCCCCGACCTGCACACAAAAACACGTTAGAAAAGGACCACCAGACGTTTTCCGATGGAAACCTCTCCGATGCTTAATTCAGATAAGCGTATAGAGTGTTTCAGTGAGCAAGAAAAGGAATGCACCAGAAAAGTGACATACCTTTCTCAGCCCTGGGGCTGAGGTATTTATAGTTTCCCTGAGTGGGAACCCCTTCCAGGATCTCAGAAACAAAGGCCGCGAATCAAGGGCCGTTAAGCAATCAATTCGGACAAGTGGTCCCACTTGTCCCATTTGAGGAGGTCAGGGAACCAGATCTTTCATGATCCTGTTCTTCCTCTCTCATATAAGTCAGGGTATCAGGCCTGGTTTGATCATATTTTTTGAGGATTATTTCATAGGAAATCTCTACCAGGTCAGGACAATTCCTGAGCCGTGGTGATCCTCTTTTCAACATCTAATCTATTCCTGAGAAGACTAGGTCTGACCTTTTCAAGGACTGAGTTGGCCTGACTTCCTTTCTCTTCCTTGGTTATCTCAACCTAGGTCTACCCCAATCCAGGTCTGGCTTATTTAGGCCACATCAACTCCTCCCCCCGAAATAGTTGGGGTAGAGCTGTAAAATTACAGAGCTTTTTGGAATAAAATGAGGTCCCACATGATTTTCTTGTTTCTCGTACTCGCACGAATCCCTGAAAATCCGCCTGGCAACCAGACCTAATCATTGCCATTAGTGGTGTCGACCCACATCCCAAAACGGTTACCACACCCACACGTCTTTCCAAGTACTGTACCTCTGACAAGTCAGCGGCGTGTGACCTACTCTATGACGGTTGGCGTTCCAGCTCACCGCCTTGGGTACTATTCATCTGTCTGCATTAAATGTGGAGATACCATCAAATCCCGCTTTTTCCTCGTTTTTCATTTTCTGAATTTATCTCTTTTCCTTATATTCCTTATATTCCCGCTGTACTCTCTCTCTCTTTCACTTTCGCATTTTCACTTCTGCAAAAACTCTCGAGCTTCTCTTTCTCTCTTTAGCACTCCAGCAAGTTTCAGATTCAATTTTTCCGGCCACCCTCATAGACCAGGTACTCTCTCGGTCCTTCTCTTTTTAATTCTCTGATAATGTCGTCGTCTTATCCTTCTCTCGGTGCTCCTCCAGTTACTTCTCCTTTTCTGGCGGCGGCAGCCTCTTCATCTCCGCCGTCTTCCCCTCCGGCGGCTGCGCCGGCTGCCACTTCTTCCTCCTGTTCTCTGGAATATCCGCCGCCAATCCCAGATCACCCAAAAATCACCTCCATCCTCAGTGATAGGACCGTTGAGGGAATTCGCCATAAATATAAATTTTCTGAACCCTTTGATCCTTACAGCCCTCCGGCGGGTATTGTGGCGTGCCAAGCGCCGGCCGGTTGGTTGACTTTCTACGCAGATCAATTCCAGGCGGGCTTGCATCTTCCCGCAAACCCGCTGATGCTAGAAATCGCCGCCATATATAAAATTCACATTTTCCAATTTACCCCTAATACTTTTAGAATTAGAGTATGCTATAACCTGGCCATGCGATTTGCTGGTCTGAACCCCACGGCTCAAACTTTTTACCAGCTCTACCAAGCTAAAAGCTCACCTCTTGGCTGCTTTAATCTCAGCGCCAGACCAGGAGTTCGCTTCTTGCATGGGCTACCTTCCTCCAACAAGGCTTGGAGAAAGAAATTCTTCTTTGTCTACTGTGACGGAGATTGGGGTTTCGACCCTAAGCCCATCGAGAAGCTACCCTCATATCCTCACTTATCCGCTGCAGACAAGTCTCCTCGTTTGCAAAAAATCATTTCCACCCTTAATGAGAATCCTCTTCACGTAACTAACCTCCTCTTACCTCATGTTTTGGATTTCTTTAATGAGCGGCTAGAAATGGGCCCTTTGACCCGGGAGATTGGTAAAAATCTTTTTATCCCGATCTGTCATTTTACACTTATTTTTCATGTCTCATCTTCTCCTTTTCTTTATCATCAAGTATGATGCGTCAGATGATTGTCACTGTTCGTCAACAAGGGACAGAAGCTGCCCCAGAACCGAGAGCTCGGGAGGTAGGCTCTTCCTCCTCTCCTCAAGTTTAGAGCTCCACTCCTTCCCGAGTACCGAGCTCCAGCCCTTCTCGGCTGCCTCCTTGCCCTACAGCGGCAACGAGCCCTACCTCCGAGTCTGAGTAGGATGTTGTTCCTCTGGCCAAGAGGCCCAGGACAGCCCAGTGCGGGCGAGCCCCAGCAGCCCTAGTGCCAGTCACCCGCAGCGCCAACCCGTCCATTAGCACAGTCCTGAATTATCCTAGGGAGGTGGCTCTCCGGTACATACGTGGGCAATGTTTGTCCGAGGACCATAAGGTCCTAGAGAAAATGAGCGACCGCAAACTTCTGGAGTCGTGGTGCCAGGATGAGGCTCGGGTAAATTCTTCCTTCCTTTTATTCTTCCTTTTATATCATTTTCCTAAGTTTTAATCCCTTCTCTTATAATCAGGCTCTTTCCAAGAGGGCTATCTTGGCCACTCGAGCCACAAGATCTATGATACAGTTCGACGCAATTAAGGAGAATAAGGAGATGCGTGAGAAGGAGCAGCGTTTTCGCGATCTGGCTAAGGAGCAGGGAGTTGAGCTGAAAAAGCAGAGGGATGAGCTGAAAAAGCTAAAGGACGAATTAGTCGAGGTGAAGAAGGCCCAGGACAAGATTGTGGAGATGGCTCGTTCTGAGGCGCGGGACGAGGCTTTGGGAGAAGCAAGGAGCCTGGCCGATGAAGCCCTGGCTAATGCTAGAGAGGGGTGGAAGACTGAGTTCTTGAACTCTGAAGAGGGTTTAAGGTTGGTCCAGCTAAACAGGGAGGAGACCCGACAAGCTTTTCTAGGGTCCAAGGAGCTGTATTCGCTGCTCGTTCCAAAGGCCATGGGCTATTATCACTTTGCCCTGGATGAGCAGGCTAAGTGGGCCTTAGAGCATCCAGGGGCTCCCTTTGATCGAGCCCAACCTCTGGAGACCCCCCCTGAGCCCACTTCCTTCACCTTTGCTCAGGAATGCGACCACCTACATACCTCCGGGTCAATCGAGTTTGCCGAGCACATCCTCGCTCTTTTCCACTCTCCTGTGCTAGAGCACTCTCAACCAGACCAGGCTCTCGCCCTGGCCCTTCCTGCCTCTTCTCCTTCCCCAACCTTTGCAAGTTTGGGTGAGCTGCCAGGCGGGGCTTCACCGGGTGCCTTAGCTGAGGATGCCGTGGAGCAGTTGGCTAAGGAGCTGGACGCTGAGACTTAGATTTTGGGTGGCTTTCTTTATTTCTCTTTGACCAGACCTGTTTGGTCTGTTTTTATCTTTTCTTGAATTTGTACGCTGAACAGTTTTTAATGATAATAAATGATTTTTGTCTTGTAATGACTCTTGGGTTTCTAGGGTTTCTTGCTTTTCCGGAAACCCTAGTACTTTTTATTCCTTGGCACGTGCCTTCGTTTCCTTTATATACGTGCGTGTATGATTTGTTTTCCTTCAATTTCTGCAATGGCTTCTTCTTCCTTACTCGAAGAGCTTGACTCTGTGAAATGAAAGAATCTCTCTTTGTTCGTTGAAAACTTTAAGCTTTCCGATAAACTGTCTGTGCTCCGGGAGAAAATTAGCTATCTGTATCGGCTCTTGGAAAGGAAGAGATAGAAGAAGCGCCACTATAAGTGAGAGTGGGCCAAGCTACGTCAACTGGATCGTCAGCTTCAAGAGGAAAAGGCCGACTTGACGGAGTCGGTGAACCGGCTAACCATTGCTTCCAGCGAAGTTTATGCCATCTCTGAGCGAGCTGATAAGTACCTACAGTGCTACCACGAAACTGAACGTGAGCTGTGGTGCGTCCACCGTATTCTGGCCTCTGATCGGAGGGCCTCTTCCTCTCATGGATGAATGCTTATATGCTTTTTCGAATTTCTATTTTTCTTTTCATTTCCTGCAGCTGTAATCAACTTTGCCAATCTTCGTAGAAGGCGTGTGCAATTTCCTTTGTATTACCAGAATTCTATGATAAATGCAAGAGTATTTTCTCCAAAAATCTCAGTTGATTCTTGTTTATCTGTTCAATCAAATCAAGCGAGTTAGGGTTTTCAAGTTTAGCCAGTCCTAGCTCTTGAACTTGCCGTCAGGTCTGGAGAATTGAGGCATCTGCCTTTGGCCAGACCTGGCTTAAACCAAGTCGAACATTTTTATGAGTATCTGCTTTAAGCCACTCTTGGCTTGGGTTGATAGCCAGGTCAGGCGCTTTCACGAGTATCCTGCTTATCCAATCCTGGCTTAAACTGACAATTAGACCAGGAAAATGGGGCATCCGCCCTTAGCCAATCCTGGCTTCATCTGACAATCAGGTCAGGAGTTTTTATGGGCATCCGCCCTTAGCCAATCCTGGCTTCATCTGACAATCAGGTCAGGAATTTTCATGGGCATCCGCCTTAGCTAATTGATCCAAACTTTTGTGCACCCCTTTTTAATAAATTAATTTAAAAGCACGTAAGTTTGCTCGCAAGAGTACGAGGTACTTGTAGGGTGATGAGTTTGACTCGAGTCGTATCTCTCGAGGAAACAACTATTCGGTCTTTCGGATGTTTTTCTCAATTACGAATAGAAATAAAATACATGTACATTTAGGGTTTTAAAGAGATTGAATTGATCATTATGAACTAAAGCAGTAATTAAACTAAGTATATTTAAACTAATTGTTCTAAACTATATTATCAACTACGAGCAATAACTAAATTATCAATAAAACGCAACCATGAACTAAACCTAATTAACGAATCTAAGAGCATGAATATAAGAGATTATCACTAAGAAATGTATCATATGAATCTAAGAACGACTAACTAAGCATAAATCAATCGCATAAATAAACTAGAGTAATCCAATATCCAATACTCAAGCATGAAACGATTAAACTAATTATTAAAACTAAAATTATCTAAGAAATTAACTACGAAATTAACTAAGAGTTTAGAGTACTTATTGGAACTAAGAAAAGCAGTAAAAAGATCCAGCTATTTCGGAGTTTCACGTCGATCTTGGGCGAAGATTGAATCCCGAACTCGAGTTCGATGTTTTGGACGCGTTGTTCTTCGATCCTTGATCTCCGTCTTCAAATCTCGTTATGAGATGTGGGATTGTTGTTATTATAAGCTAAGGAAATCTAGGTAGTCGTGTATATGTGTTTCCCTCCAAAAATCTGAAATATGGAGGGTTTATATAGATATTGCAAGTCTTGGCGCACAAGAAACCCTAAAATCCGAATTCTGGGCCGTCGCGTCGATGGTGCGTCGACTGACGCGCGCTGGTGCTCGGCATCGTTGATGCCTTGGTGCGCGCGTCGGCTGGGCGGGTGCGTCGACTGACGCGGCCTTGCATCGATGCTTCAGAAAGTTGCGTCGACCTTGCATCGACTGACGCCCCTTCAATCGACGCCTCAGGATGTTGCGTCGACGTTGCGTCGACTGACGCCCCTTCAATCGACGCTTCAGAATGTTGCATCGACAGTGCGTCGGCCTTGCGTCGACTGATGCGGATCATGGCTCGCATCGACAGAGCGTCAGTCGACGCGACAAAGCGTCTTTCTTCGTTTCTCGATCTTTTGCTACTCGTTTCACCAGAAAGCCCATTCTCCTATTCTTGAACATCGAACTTCGTTTATTACGCGCTAAACTCTTCCGGTTACTTAGCTGTAAGGTGAAAAACAATGAAATATCACCTATTTGCATCAATTACGATTAAAATATGGTAAAATAAGTCGGAACTATAAAAATACGGAATTAAGCTTAAATCATCCAACTTATACCGAAAACAAATAGAAAAACGAACTAAAAAGCTAATAAAAATAAGGACAAATCTACTCTAATCAACTACCCCATGCTTAATTCGTTTGTTCGTCCTTGAACAAATGATAAATTCAAAGTATGATTAGAATGAAAATAAGTTCAAGCAGTGAGTCGCGCTATGCTACATACATAATTTTGAAAATATATGTATAAGTCACGCAACGTCAATCACTCGACCATTATTACATTATCGCTTCAAAATAAAATCATGCATCCTCACTAAGCATAATATATATAAGTACGCTAAAAAGCACTCAAGTATTTTCTGCATGGGACGTGTATACACTCAAATCATACAATTACATGCACAATAAATAAGCACCGAAAATCAATCTCTTTTCAATCGCAAATTAAGTGTGTTGTCTAAACTAAGAATTGGAAAAGGTCTTTTCAGGTTGTAATATAAGGCTCTTTGGACTGGTATGGAATATATAAGTCGTGTGGCTAAATAACTCACCCAACCTAATCTAATCAAGGAGCAAATTGCTTCACCTCGTACAAAAAAAATAAAAACACCTCACTAAACACTCATAACGTAGCCTTTTAAATATAGGCTATTTCCCAACTCGCAAACCGTAAACCTACTTGAAAGCTCAAACCACTTAAGTATAATTGAAGCTTATAACATTCTTCTTACACAACTCTTCGCCTTTTAAACATAAGGCTTCATAAAATAAAATAATTAATAAAATTCAAGCCTTTATAAGCACGTAGGCAATGACTAACACAGTTCAACTAGAGCCCATCACTGCCTCTTCCGTGATCTTTGACAGAGCTTCAACTTCAACCAACTTGCTAAAGTAGTCAATGGCCACGATCAAAAATTTCTTCTGGGCTGGAGCCATTAGGAATGGGCCGACCAGGTCTATCCCCCACTTTGCAAAGGGGCAGGGAGAGCTCATTGTCATGAGCTCCTCTGCTGGTTGGTGAGTTAAGGGAGACATCTTCTGGCATTTTTCACATTTCTTAACAAAGTCCTCAGCCTTTTTTTGCAGCCATGGCCAAAAATAACCAGCTCGCGTTATCTTGCTGGCCAAGGCCCTTGCTCCCATATGATTTCCACAGCAACCCTCATGGATTTCTTTGAGGATATGGGTGCCCTCCTCTAAGCTTAAACACCGCAGTAAGGGCTGCCCAAATCCTTGTCGAAATAACGTTCCCTTGATTAAACAAAATCGAGCAGACCTGGTTCTCTCCTTTGCTCCTTCCCTCTTATATTTCGGCAGCTCTCCCTTTTCAAGGTATGCCTTAATAGGAGAGCGCCAGTCCTCTTTTTCATTCACCGAGCACACCTGCTCTGTCCCAAATTCATTGTCTGCCATCAATAAAGTGATTACCCTCTCCTGGAAATCCACAGCTGAGCTGGCTACCTTAGCCAAATAGTCTGCTCTCCCGTTTTCTTCTCTAGGAATTTGAAGGACAGTTAGAGGCCTCATATCCTTGGCTAGGTCCCTAAACCGGGCTAGGTACCTCTGCATGGTTTCATCTCTGGTTTCAAAGTCTCCACTTATTTGTCTGCATAAAAGCTTTAAATCAACCTTCGTGCTCACCTGCTCTGCCCCTAAGTCTTTTGCCATTTGAACTCCTCTCAAGAGGGCCTCATACTCGGCGGCATTATTGGACAGAGCATAATTCATCCGCACTGCGTATTCTGTGGCCACACCTGCTGGGTCAATTAGCAATATTCCTGCACCGCAGCCCTGACTTCCTACCGAGCCATCCGTAAAATTTTCCATTCTTTTTTGTCTTCGGAAGAGCTGGTCATTTCCTGCATGAAGTCAGCCAGTGCTTGGGCTTTGATGACTGTTCTGGCCTCGAAGGTTATATCGAATTCACTGAGCTCGATTATCCATTTCACCAGCCGCCCTGACGCCTCTGGCTTGTCCATGATGGCCTTCAATGGTAGGTTGGTCCGTACTATTATGTTATGAGAGAGAAAGTATGGTCATAGCTTGCGAGCTGTGCCGACTAGAGCTAGCATTGCTCGTTCCACCTCTACATACCGAATCTCAGCATCGTGCAATACTTTTCTCCAATAGTACACCAACTTTTGTACTTTGCCTTCCTCTCTTAACAAGACAGAGCTGACGGCCGACTGCCCTACCAATATGTACAAGACCAAAGGTTCACCATGGATTGGTTTGGCGAGTAACGACATGCCCGCTAGGTGTTTTTTCAACATCCGAAATGCTTCCTCGCATTCATCACTCCACTGGAATCTAGCCTTTTTCCGCAAGGCTTGAAAAAATGGTAAGCTCTTCTCAGCTGAGCGCGACAAATCCTCTCAGAGCATTGATTCGACCTGCCAAGCACTGCATTTCTTTAATGTTTTTTGGTGCCTGCATTTCCATGATAGCTCTTACTTTTTCAGGGTTAGCCTCGATACCCTTTTTTGTGACCATGTAGCCTAGGAGTTTTCCAGCTCTTACCCCGAACATGAATTTCTTGGGGTTGAGCTTCATTCTGTACTTCCTTAGGGTATCGAAGGTCTCCCTTAGGTCGCCCACATGTAAGGTTGCTTTCACACTCTTCACCAACATTTCATCCACATAGACTTCCATGTTTCGCCCGAGCTGATTCTTGAACATCCTGTCCACCAATCGTTGGTATGTGGCGCCTGCATTCTTATGACCGAATGGCATGACCATGTAGCAATACGTTCCTTTTGGAGTTATAAAACTGACACACTTTTGGTCATCTTTAGCCAACCAGATTTGGTGATAACCTTGCGAGGCGTCCATCATACTCAGGAGCTCACATCCCGAAGTAGAATCGACCAGCTGGTCTATCCTCGGCAACGGATAATGTTCCTTGGGACAAGCCTTGTTAAGGTCACGGAAGTCTATGCACATCCTCAAATCCTTTTCTGTCTTTGGCACCAAGACTGCATTGGAGAGCCATTCTGGAAACTGTATTTCTTGAACGTGCCCAGCTTACAAGAGTTTATCCACCTCTGCCTCAATAATGGCCTCCTTCTCAGGCCCAAAATTGCGTTTCTTTTGCTTGACTGGCTTTATGCAGGGCTGATGTTGAGATGATGTTCAGCCACATCTGGGTCTATCCCGACCAGGTCTTGGGGAGACCAGGCAAATATATCTATTCTATCCTGTAGCAGTGCTACCAGATCTACCTACACTTCAGAGCTAAGGGTCATCCCGACGCGAAGGACTCGACTGGTATCCCCCGGAACTACCTCCACAGTCATCAAGTTCTCTTCTCTCCGGGCTAATTATGGTCTGTCCCCTTCTATCCTGGCCCTTTTAGCCTGTCTCTCTTCTTCATTTTGCCGGATCCTTTCTACGTATATCTGGCGTGATGCATATTGGTCTCCTCTGACTTCGCTTACTCCATCCTGAGCTGGAAATCTTAACTTCATGTGGTAAATCGAGACCACTGCTTGAAATTTACTTAGGGACGGTCTTCCCATCATCACATTGTAAGAGAAGGCCGCATCCACTACCAAGAACCGGACAGTCCTGGTCTGTCTAAATGGCTCTTCCCCTAATGTAACCAAAAGGCTCACCGCACCAAGGGGTTTCAACGAACCTCCCACGAATCCTACCAGCGAGATCGTGACTTCTTCCAACTTCAGATCCAAGTTCATCTTCTTGAAGCATTCATAAAACATGATGTCCACTGAACTCCCTGTGTCCACAAAGATTCGTCGGACATTGTAGTTAGCTATGGTATCCGTAATGACTAAGACATCCATATGAGGGGCTAAAATCCCATCTTCGTCTTCGGAACCAAAACAAACATTTGGACTTGGGGCCACCTGCCCAATTTCTTTTCCCTTTCTGGTTAATTCTTTCGTAGCACGCACATAGCTATTCTGGGTTCGTTTGGAATGTTCATCCCATTCGCCCCCTGTGATCATGAGAATCTCTCCCCGCATTTCCTGTGCCTGATCATTTCTTCGCCCGGCACTGCGATTATCTGAACTACGCCTGTTTTCCTGAGGCCGACCTTTCGTATTAGACTCAGACCTGGGCTCCTCCCTTCACATATGCACGAACTCTTTGAGGTGCCCAACCTGCACTGATCCGTGTCGTGCCCGTACTCATTATGATACCTACAGAATCGGTCAGACCTCTCTTTTCTTGGCTTCTGAGAGTAAGTTTTTGGCCATTTAAAATCGGGATGTCTCTTGATCGCCTGCAAGATCTCCCCCTGAGGGGTCTCCAGGGGTGTATACTTGTCAAAGCGAAGTCGTCCTCTAGCCAGGTCTGGCCAGGATCTCTTTATCGGCGTTCTCTCCTCTCTATCATACCTCTCTCTCTTCTTCTCTCCTTCCTCCTTGATTCTTAGTGCCTCTTCCAAATGAATGTACTTCTCTGCCCTCTCTAAGAGTTCTCCAAACTTCAGTACTGGCTTCACAACCAACGACTGGAAAAATTCTCCTCTCCTGAGCCTCTGTGCTAACGCATTAACCAGGAGCTCTTTCGATGCTGACGACACTTCCAGCTTCGTATTTGTAAACCGATTGATATAAGCACGTAGGCTCCCATTCTCATTCTACTTCAAACTGAACAGCTTCAGTGGCATTTTTTGATATTTCCTACAGCTGGTGAACTGATGCAGAAAGGCCGAGCTGAATTCGTCAAAGTTGCTGATAGAACGTGGCGGCAGCTGGCTAAACCAGAGTTGGGTTGATTTAGTGAAGGTCATTGGGAAGACCCGACACATGACCGCATCTGAGAATTTGTGCACAGCTACTGCGATTTCAAAATGGCTCAAGTGATCCCATGGGTCCGTTGTCCCACTATACTCAAAACCCAGGGATCTATAGGAGGCTGGCACATCATCGCGCATAACCTCCTCAGTGAACGGCGTGCCTCTTCGCACTGGCGCCATCCTTGTACCCGCCATTTTTCTCTTGAATTCACTGACCTCTTTCTGTAGATTTTGCATCTGCTCAGTGAGGTCTGGGTTGGTTTGGCTTGAAGTTTCACTTTCAGAAGCTGAAAGATTCTCTTCCTCATCCCGGAGAGGAGTCCTGGCCATGCAATGGGTGCACGGTGGATTTGTCTCCGGTGCGGGACAGTCTGGGACGGGGGCGCTTTGGAGGGAGGCATCGAGAATTACGTGAACTTTTTCTCTACAGCCACTTCCACAGCCTCTCCGATGAGCTTGGACAGCTGCCTAAGGAAAGTTTCGTTCAGCGATCCACCGTCAGCAGGTTTGGACCCACCAGAGGGGGGCTGCGTGATGCCCATCCCGGCAGTTGCCGATGGCACTGTCTCTGCTGGTCCTATCGTTGATGCTCCCGTAGGCTTTGGCATACCCCACGGCGCGGAAGAGCTAAGTGTACCATCCAACTCCGCCACTAGGTTTCGCCGGAGCCTTACTGAATCCATGTGTTACTCACGTCTTAGCTTTGAACGAATTCCCCACATACGGTGCCAATTGTTTCACCCTGAGAATATGACAACGCCTGAAACCTGCGCTTTTCCCCCACCTGCACACAAAAACACGTCAGAAAAGGACCACCGGAGGTTTTCCAGTGGAAACCTCTCCGATGCTTAAGTCAGATAAGCGTATAGAGTGTTTCAGTGAGCAAGAAAAGGAATGCACCAGAAAAATGACATACCTTTCTCAGCCTTGGGGCTGAGGTATTTATAGTTTACCTGAGTGGGGACCCCTTCCAGGATCTCGGAAACAAAGGCCGCGAATCAAGGGTCGTTAAGCAACCAATTCTGACAAGTGGTCCCACTTGTCCCCTTTGAGGAGGTCAGGGAACAAGATCTGTCACGATCCTGCTCTTCCTCTCTCATATAAGTCAGGGTACCAGGCCTGTTTTGGTCCTATTTTTTGAGGATTATTTCATAGGAAATCTCTACTAGGTCAGGACAATTCCTGAGCCATGGTGATCCTCTTTTCAACATCTAACCTATTCTTGAGAAGACCAGGTCAGACCTTTTCAAGGACTGAGTTGGCGTGACTTCCTTTCTCTTCCTTGGTTATCTCAACCCAGGTCTACCCCAATCCAGGCCTGGCTTATTTTGGCCACATCAATAGGCATCGGTTATATTTAAACAAACGATGCACATTAGTTTCTCCGAACTATTATAGGCATCGGTTGTTTGGTAAACCAATGCATATAACTTTTATTTATTATAAAAAAACCGCGTGACTATAGACCTCGGTTTCTACTTAACAACCGATGCCTATAACTTTTTTTAATTATAAAAAAAATGCGCGACATTAGGCATCGGTTGTTTAGTACAACAGATGCCTATACCCTTATTCCAATAGAGTTTTTTGTAGTAGTGTCACCACGTATTGTTGTTGGTGCAAATTAAAATTTTTGGAAATTACTAAGAAAAGCACCAAATTTACCTAGCATTGTAGGAGACTTTGACAACGGGAAAAACTATAGTCCAACAGCTAGTACATTAATCCATTATCTCGTTGGTCTCGTTCCAATTATAAATCATTTTTTTTCATACATCATCTCGTTTGATGGTAATTATAAAAAATAATATTTTTCACTGTCAACATTTTAAAAGAACCACCGCACCACATAATACAAACTACATACAATTTTGAAGCTCGTTACTGATTAGAGTAGATTTGTCCTTATTTTTATTAGTATTTTAATACGTTTTTCTATTTATTTTTGGTATAAGTTGGACGATTTAAGCATAATTCTGTATTTTTATAGTTCCGACTTATTTTACCGTGTTTTAATCGTAATTGATGCAAATAGGTGATATTTCGTTGTTTTCACCTTACAACTAAGTAACCGGAAGAGTTCAGCGCATAATAGACGAAGTTCGATGTTCAAGAATAGGAGAACGAGCTTTCTGGTGAAACGAGTAGCAAAAGATCGAGAAACGAAGACAGACGCTCTGTCGCGTCGACTGACGCGAGCATCGACGCTCCGTCGATGCGAGCTATATCCGCGTCAGTCGACGCAACATTCTGAGGCGTCGATTGAAGGGGCGTCAGTCGACGCAAGGTCGACGCAACTTTCTGAAGCGTCAATGCAAGGCCGCGTCAGTCGACGCACCCGCCCAGCCGACGCGCACACCCACATCTCATAACGAGATTTGAAGACGGAGATCAAGGATCGAAGAATAATGCGTCCAAAACATCGAATTCGCATTCGGGATTCAATCTTCGCTCAAGATCGACGTGAAACTCCGGAATAGCTGGAGCTTTTTACTGCTTTTCTTAGTTCCAATAAGTACTCTAAACTCTTAGTTAATTTCATAGTTAATTGCTTAGTTAATTCTAGTTTTAATAATTAGTTTAATCGTTTCATGCTTGAGTATTGGATATTGGATTACTTTAGTTTATTTATGCGATTGATTTATGCTTAGTTATTCGTTCTTAGATTCATATGATACATTGCTTAGTGATAATTTATTATATTCATGCTGTTAGATTAGTTGCTTTAAATTCTTAGTTCTTAAGTTCAAGTAGTTTAAATTATTGCTCGTAGTTGATAATTTAGTTATAATAATTAGTTTAATTAGCCTTAGTTTAATTATTGCTTTAGTTTATAATGATCAACTCAATTTCTTTTAAAACCCTAATTGTACATGTATTTTATTCTAGTTCGTAATTTGAGAAAAACATCGAAAAGACCGAATAGTTGTTTCCTCGAGAGATACGACTCGAGTCAAACTCATCACCCTACAAGTACCTCGTACTCTTGCGAGCAAAATGACGTTCTTTTAAATTAATTAAAAAGGGGTGCACAAAAGTTTGGATCAAAAATTTGGCGCCGTTGCCGGGGAAGCAACGAGTAAGAATTAAAGATGTTTTTCGTTTTATTTTCTTTTTTATTTATTAGTTTATTTTTATTTCTTTACTTGGTCTTTGCCATTTGGTACGTTGATGTATTGCTGAGTTTATGCAAGGAAGGCGATCACTTCAACGCGACCTTGTACCACTCATTGACAACATCCACCGTTCAAATCCACCGAGACCAAGACCCGTTTTTATTCCCGAGGACGGTTCCTCAACAGCAACTGATTTCGCTTGTGATCAAGCTTCCGAAATTATGTTAGAAGCAAATCCGATTCGAAACGGAGATTCACCACCGAGATCACCACCACGCCCCATTATTGCGAGACAAGATGCGGGAAGAAACGAAGGAGTCGACCAGCAGCAAAACGTAATCGGTCACCAACCCAACATGGCAAATGTGAGGCACAACGAAGAGATGAACAACAATGCTATTCGCCAACACAACATCGAGAACGTGGCAATTAGGAACGAAGATTTTCTACAGCATAATGCGTATGGTAACAATCAAGGGCACGTGAATGATTGGTTGGAGAATCAAGATCATGGTTACGAGCAAAATAATTTCGGAAGGAGATACGAGCGCGAGCACCATTACGCGCATGACGACCACTATTAGAGAGTTAATGACCGAGTTAGGGAACAAAGGGGAGATCGAGTGCCTCGATAACGAGATTTGGAACGCCCGAAGGTTGTGCTTTATGGGTCTGCTATTGTTCTTGGCCCGACTGTAAGGGAAGTAGAGATTAAACCGCATCAAATAAATTTACTTTCGACTTTTCACGGAAATGCCCACGAAGACCCTTTAGCATTTTTGAACTACTTTATTGATGAAGTAAGCAGATTTGTAGGTCATGGCCTAAACCGGGAGGAGATGCAAATGATTTGTTTCCCCTATAGCATGAAAGACAAGGCGAAGACATGGTTACTATCCTTAGAACCAAGGTCATTAACTGATTGGGAGATGATAAGCGAGAAGTTCCTAAATCAATACTATTCGGCACAAACAACGGGGCAAATTCGGAGGCAGATTGCTAACTTCGAACAAGTGGAGGGAGAATTATTTCATGAAACATGGGAGCGTTAAAAATCACTTTTACAAGCATGCCCCCATCATAGATATTCCCCCGAGATAATTAATCAGTTTTTCTTTGATGGTTTGTCGCCCATGGGGAAAAGCCAAGTTGAAATAGCAGCAGGAGGAGATTTTGGTGATTTAACGGCCCGCGAGTCAAAACGAGTATTGGAGAAATTGAGTGAAAAATCTAGAGAAACCAACTCTCGGACTCGTAAATTGAAAGTTAATGAGATTTCCATCCCTGATCCTGACTTAGATAATGGCAAATTAGTCAAAGCAAAGTGCGAAGAGATATTTGAGGAGAAATTGGTAGCTTGGAAGGCCGAGCGGGCAAGCAAGGCCTCTTCAAAGAAGACTAATGCGATGTGCCACCAATGCGGATCCCCCGAACATTTAGCCGATATGTGCATGTTCAACAATGAACAACGAGGGGACGTCAACGCCATACAGCACTACTCGAATCAACAACATTCGGGGCAGAGACCTCCACACATGCAAGCACCACTACCACCGCCCAATTTCCATGTGCAAGGGCAAACACCTACTACAGTTCAGTCGACTGATCAACTTTTAGTCTGGCAACAAAACCAAGTTGCCGAAACTATTCGGAACCGAGACGGCCTCACACATGTTCAGGAGGAAATGAAGGGAGTTCGAGACGATATGAAAGAATTGAGAATGATGATGGCTGAAATGGCCAAAAGCACTCTTGAAAATTCGTCAGGACTAAGAAGATTGGAGATGATGGTAGGACAATTGGCAACTGACATGGCATCATTAAAAAAGGAGAAAAATACTCTTCCAAGCCAAACAGAACAAGCCTCGGCTATTCATGTGCTGAGAAGCAGGAGAGAAGTGGATAACTACATCGAGCTAGAAAAGGAGGAAGACAAAAGGGAGGCCGAAACCCAACCACAAGCAGATGCAACCAATTCGGCCGATCTAATGCATAAATCTTCAAATCCAAATATTTCGAGGCCGACAGCAGCAGAAGACCTCATCGATTCCTTAAATTCGCCGCCCAAGAAGTTGACTGTTTATGATCATGTTCCCTTCCCAAGTCGCCTACATCCGGCCAAGGAGAATAAAAAATTCATGGAGCTATATAACTTATTGAAAAATATCAATGTTAACCTCCCCCTGATAGAGGTGATAAAGACAATGCCAGCATTTGTGAAGCTTTTCAAGGAGCTAGCATCAAGGGAAAGGCGTTTGGCTACAAATCAGCCTGTGGCTTTGATAAGAGAAGTTGGAGATATATTTAAGAAACCATTGCCACCTAAGGAGAAGGATCCCGGGAGTTTTTGTATAACTATTTCTCTCGGGAATGGACAAACGGCAAGAGGGATGCTCGATCTAGGCGCTAGCATAAATTTGATGCCCCACTCAATTTACAAGGAGTTTGACCTAGGACCACTGAGACCGACCACGATGAGATTACAATTGGCGAATAGAACGATAAGGCTACCCTTGGGGATTGTGGAGGATGTCTTAGTACAAGTAGACAAGCTAGTTGTGTCGGTCGACTTTGTCATTATGGATGTTGGTGACGTACAAAGCGAGAATCGAGAGCACGCCATTTTGTTAGGACGTCCATTTATGTCTACAACGTGCACGGTGATCGACGTAAACAAGGGAAGGGCGACTATGTCTGTTTTAGGCGAAACGGTGACGTTTTCACTTCAAGATATTCACAAGACTCCTGCACCATTTATAAAAGACGAATGTTCTACTGTTGATTTAGTAGATTCTTGCGTGAATAGACTCCTGAGCATTGCTTTAGTTTATAATTATCAACTCAATTTCTTTTAAAATCCCAACTGCACATGTATTTTATTCTAGTTCGTAATTTGAGAAAAACATCGAAAAGACCGAATAGTTGTTTACTCGAGAGATACGACTCGAGTCAAACTCATCACCCTACAAGTACCTCGTACTCTTGCGAGCAAACTGACGTGCTTTTAAATTAATTAAAAAGGGGTGCACAAAAATTTGGATCAGTTATGAGATAGATTCAATGTTGTCTTACATGCCTTCATCAATGTCCAATATTAACATCAAAGTTAAAATATTATCTCATTTCCAATCATCGTTGATAAGTTATCGGAAATTCCGAAATCCGATGAAGGTAAAATTGAATTCTTTTCTTAACAAGTTTTAAAATGGGGTGTATTTTTTAGTATTTGGTGCGGTGATTTACTTAGAAAGTTGACATGCAAGCTAAGATTCTGCTCGTGAGTGTAATTGTATAAGCCTGCCTGACTGTGAGACCGACTGGTCGAATAGAGACGAAAGTCAGCCATAATGATCCGGGAGTCCCGTGTGGAAGGGCTCTCGCTCAACGGATCAAAGGTATGGCGGGGATAACAGGCTGATGACTCCCAAGAGCTCTTATCTTATATTCAATTTTTATCGTTAATTTATCGGCAAACAGAAGTGTATGGAGAAACAAATGGTATATATAGTTTGAAATAGATAAACTAAATGATTTGATTTATGGTAGTAGAATAACTGTTATGCAATATTGAGATTTTCTGGTTGACAAAGTCTATCCTGTAATACCTTCTAAAGTTGTGTCTTTTTTCGTAAATTTCAAATGACTTGATTCAAAGGTTGATGATTTTATATTTAGTGCCTGCTTAGTTGAGAGGCTCACAAGTTCTTCTAACTTATTTTTCTCTAATCATCTACTATTAGGTGCTTGGTAAAAAGTTTTAATGAGCTACTCATAGTTGATGGAGCCCCTAAAGCTCATGTTTAGAAAAAACTATAGAACGTAGTGATTTGTACTTTTTTGTACGCATTTTTGTTACCTTTTTGTGTGGCGTTTGCATGTGTTTTGCTTGTATTTATTGGTATTAGGAGTCGTTTTGGCCTATTTTGTTAGTTTTAGATTTTGTAGTGTTTTCTTTATTTTTAGTAGTTTTTCTTATATTTTTTAGTTTTTTTTTAATTAGCTTTTGTTTTGAAGGTCAACTTTGGTCAAAGGAGACCCACGACGAGGTCGAAAGATGATTCAAACCCGAGAAACTCATTTCCAATACACAACATATCTTTGGTGTGAGGATCGACCGGAAATGACGAGAAATGTGGTCATTTTCATTGTCACCTCATGCATTCGCTCGGTGGACGTCTCAGTTGTCTTAAAACAAGCATAACTCCAAAACCACTTGTGCCATTTGCCTCCACATTATATAATTGGAAGTCTGAGACAAATGTCTAAAACTCTTGTGTTTACAAAAATCCCAAATTCTATATTTAAGAAGGGTAAAAAGCAGTTTTAAGTGGAGACAGTTCGACGTGGCCTCGTTTGTGGCAGGTTTTGGTGTAGAGCCTATAACTCTCGGAGGAGAATTCCAAATGACACAAATCAAACGCCAAATGAAAGCCAAGAGGAAGGGCTAGATTTCATATGAAGACATCAATGGCTAATTCCGTGTTCTTGTCAGTCGATCGACTGCTCGGCAAAAAGTTTGGGGCGTTTGAACAAGGATGTGTGATTTTGGCGAAAAAAAAGACCATTTTGCCCCTTATCTACCCATATATTTTTCCCACCCATTACTCAAAAAATAAAAAAAAAACCCTTGTTGGAAATTGGGGCTTGCTCAATTTCCTTCAAGCCTTTACCTTTCCATTACTCAAGAACCCTAGTTTAAATTCTTAGTTTATGTAGTTTAGGTAGCTTAGTGGTTAATCTAGTTTAGCTTAGCTAGTTAGTTGTTAGTTAGTAGTTAGTTAGTTATTTTTGAAGCAATTGTTGGAGTGAGTGACACCTCCTTCATTTGTGGAGCTTGTAATTTGAAGATTTGGAGCTTGGTGTTCAATGCAATTTGGTAGTGTTCTTTCCCTTTATTATTATGCTTAGTTCTTGATTAATTGTTCTTGTTGTTGTGTTGGTTTTTAGATTTAGTTTGTGTTGTTGTTCTTGCCTTGTTCTTCAATTTCTCATTTCCAAATTTTAGTTTGTTCATGTTCTTGCAAAAACTCCATTAATACTCTTTTCAAGCTTTTTACCTCTTTTAGTTAGACAAACTTTTAGCTCTTGAAAGATGTATGAGTTTTTCTTCTTTGGTAATTTGTCTTGTCCAATTTTAAAGCCTTTGACTTTTCTCAAATTCAAATTCTTTTGATTTTCCCTCCATGAATCTTCTTTTAATTGGAAGCTTAATTTGATGCAATTAGTTTAGTAATTACGGGTTTAGGGTTTAGGTTCGTTTAGAACCATTAATCGGAGCTTGTCGAGAATTGGGATTGACAACCCCGAATTGTGGATTAAGTGCTCGGCGGAAATCGATTAATCGTGGAGACGAACCGAACACCCTAAACCCTCGTTCTCTTTATTTTAATTAAAGTCCCCTTTTTAATTCAAGATTTAGCATAAAACTCAACCCAAAACAATGACTTAATGCTTTCTTAGGAGTAGATTAGTGTAATTTAGCTAAACAAGAGAATAACTAAAACCACCGACCGCTGATTATATCTATACTCGAGAGACACGACTCGGGAAAGCTTACCGCTCTACAATCGACTCCGTACTATTGCGGAGAAGATTTCTTAGAGTGCTAAGAATTCTTCGATCACGTAGCCTTTTTAAATCAGCTGATAGTTAAATTTTAACTTTTATTTTTTAATATACTACTTTTATATACTAACATATTATTTAATATTTTACAAGAATAATAATTTTGTACATAAGAAAATTCTTATTTATTAATATAATTATTTTGATATCATTGTGTATATTTCTTTCTTAATTTTAATTCTTTAGAAAGTCTTTACACTACAAAAATATTGCACTTTGCTGACGGAAAGTCGCCTACATCTCGAGCCATTCACGAGCATGCGCCTCGCGCATTACCTGAAGCTACTCCTAATGTGCTCGCTCATTCGTCTCGAGCTGAGTCCTATGTTGAAGCATGTCTCTCTTTTAGACGTCTCTGATACTCCTCTTGCAATATTTTGATTGATGTATAATTTACCGTTACGAGGATTAAAGATGAAAGATATATATTTATATTAATTGCATCTAAAAAAATACTTACAAAAATCTGTTGTGATACAAGATCAGTAAGACCCTGTTTGGGCTAGGATTCGCAATACTGGATTTGGGATTATTAATACTGAATACTCGTTTGTTCTAAGACTCAAAAATTAAATACTTAAACAATAATATCTTACAACTAAATAATTAAATATTACTAAATACAATATAATAATACACTACCACCTACTTTTCAGACATGATTAGATATCAAATACAAAATAATAATAAATTTTCATCCACTTTTCAGATATGATTTGACATCTACAGTACAAAGTAAATGATTATGAGTCATATAACAAACAAGAATTCTGAATACCATAAGATTCTAAATATCAGAATTCAGAACCTCAATGAATGCATATTATTAATTATAAATATATTATTTATAAATATATATTATAAATATAAATATTTATAAATATATATTATTTGTAAATATATATATATATATATATATGTTATTTCATATATATATTATTAATTATAATATATTATTATTTGTATATATTATTAATTATAAATATATATTATAAATATATATAAATATATAACAATTATATTATACTTATAAATGCATATTATAATTAAATTAAATTTATAATTAATTAATTATATATATTATATTATATTATATTTATAAATGAAATATATTTATATATATCATTTTATAAGTAATTAATTATATTATAAATATAAATATTATTTTAAAATATATTATAATTATAAATTTATATTTTTATATATACTTTATATCCCTTTCAATATATATATATATATATATATATATATATATATATATATATATATATAGGGATTAGGTTCAAATAGATCCCACGTCAATATATGCGAACTTAGGAACCAATACAGGCCGTAGATCTAATAATTTGTACGGATCAATTTTTTTCTATTTTTTAAATTTATTAAATTATATATATGGAAGGAAAAGGGCTTTTAGGTCATTTTACATAAATCCAATCAATCAATTTAATTCCCAAATTCCAGCCCGTGTTTGTCTATTACTTCTCACCCAAACCCTTATCTCCACCAAACTAGCCGCCCCATCCCCATCCCCCTCCCCGATTTCCTCCGCTCCCAAACCAGCCGCCCCAAACCAGCCGCCCCATCCCCCTCCCCGATTTCTCCACCAAACCAGCCGCCCCATCCCACTCGCAGTGAGCCGGTGACCCAGGTGTGGCCGAGCGCCGCCCTGCCCCGAGCGAAACGGGAGCGCCGCTCCTCTGCCTTGGGTTTGAAGACGGTGAAGGAGGCTCGACGGCGACTTGAGCGGCGATTGGGTAGGCGACGCTCCATCATCTTTGGGCTCGGGCGGACCCGCTTCTTCTTTGATTGTCGGCGGCGGCAACCCGTGGCAGCGGCGGCCCCGACAACTACCCGCAGCGGCGGCCCCGACGACTACCCGCAGCGACAGCCCCGACGACTACCCCCAGCGGCGGCGAATCGGTTAACAATGGCTGCGGGGAAATCGCGAGATGGCTCGGCTAGACTCGTTTACGATCGAGCGGCCTTTCCTTTCTCCAGAAAATCGGCAGTGTAGGCGACTCGGCTGGTTCCTCATGGGGCCGCTCGGTGACAGTTCCCTTACGTCGACGGTCCGAAGAACTAGGTCGGCGTGGGCAACTTGGGTCGGGCACAGTCGGGTCTCGATCGGGCCGTGATTGGGATGGCATTGTTTTGGGTGGCTGCGGTGTTCAATGGGTGGATGGTGGAGATTCGTCATAGGAAAGTCGGGCTGTAGGTTGGACAGGGGGTCCGATTTGGGTGGTGTCGTGTGTAGAGCTGTCAAAAATGGACCCGGCCCGTGGGCCGGCTCAGCCCGGCCCTTTATTTAGATGGGCTTGGACTTTTATTTTATTGACCCAAAAATTCGGGCCGGATTTAACTCGGCCCAGATGGCCCGATGGGCTGCTCGGGCTTGGGCCATATTGGCCCGAACTTTTTATGGGCCAAAAAAGGCCCGGCAAATTTATTTATTTATTTTTTTGTTTTTCTGTCTTGGGCCGTACTTGACATTGGGCTTATTGATTCATTGTTCAGGTACCTTAAGTTAACAAAAAGGATGAAGCCGTCTCTCTCTCTCAAAAAGCGAAAATATTTGGGAATACTGCTAACAAAACCTCAAACCCTAGTACACTGGATGAAGCCGTCTCTCTCTCTCTCAAACCCAATCCACCGGCGACACTCTTCCTCTGCATCCCTCACGTCACCAATCACCACCACCAGTCGGATCTAAAGGTACGCTCGAGGCTTAAATCCTTTATTTTACAAAGAAGGTGATATAATTTGGGGAAACATTTCAAATTGCCCTTTGATTTAGAAATTGGGATTATTTAAATGCAAGTGCTTGTTTAATTTTGTTGATGTTGTTATTTGGAGTGCAAGAATTTGTGGAGGTATCAATTTCTTTTTCTTTTTTGATTAAAATAATATCCACAACATAAAAATCTGATATTTGAAACAAATGTAAACAAGCTGCTGTAAAACATGGCAGTTCACAAGCTGTGATCCCATCAAAATATGAGGTGGGAGARYAGTAKCRAAAATTTGGGGGGCCTTTATATTAAAATTATAAAATACATCTAAAAAGGGTATTTACAAACAGAATACATAATTGTAACAACAATAATAATACAAACTGTACATTTGACAGTCAACTCCTTGACTTGGCTCCTCAAACGTTCTGGGTTGCAAAAGACTTATCAATTTTGAACATTTATTATTGTTATTATTTTGTCAATTTTTTAACATTTATTATTGTTATTATTTTGTCAAAAGACATTGCTGTCAATTTCAGCGTTTCAAAGAATTTTCGGCCTTGGTTTCTTGTCACGGATTAGTTAAAAACCAGGGCCGATTTTGGCCCGATCTTGGCCCAGTAGCTTGATGGCCCGTGATGGGCTGGGCTAAGTTGAAAAATTACAGGCCCAATTATATTTTGGCCCGGTCCAGCCCAGCCCACCCACACCAATTGGCCCGTGGCCCATGGGTTGGGCTGGGCCAGCCCGCCCGTTTGACAGCTCTAGTCGTGTGGCTGTCGATTGGAATCGACCGTGGTGGTGGTTCGATGATGGGTTTGGGTTTGGGTTTGTTTCGGTTGGTTTGGTGATGGGTTCTGATTTGGGCTGCCATGGATTTGCGTTGGCACTGGATTAGGAAAAAGGTYGRYTTGGTGGCAGTTCGGGCTTYCAGGGCGGCGTGGCCGTGGTTGATGGATTTGGATGGAACAATGGGGGTTGATGGCTTTGGCACTGGCCGTTGGTTTTCATTAGAAATCGGTTTCTTTGAGAAAAATTTTAGAAAACTAGAATTGAGATTTACCTTGCGGCCGTATGCAGAATGCTTGTGAAAATTGATGTTGGTTTGTATTGAAAAACAAAAAGCAGTGGTCGTGCAGGTCAAAGGCACTGTAACTATATAAAAAACACCGGGTTTCGAACGGTTTAAACCATAGAATCCCCGCCAATCAAAAAAAGCAGTGATAGTGTAGTAAAAAAGCGCTGTAATAATATTAAAAAAAGCATAAAAGAACTAAAATATAGTAAAAATCCAAAATTCTTACTTGTATTTTAACAGTGTTCTTTATACAATAATATAGTGCTAAAATTAATCACATGCGATGCTTTTAATATTCAGGTTTTTAAATTTAATTACATTTATTTAAAAACGAAATTTGTGATACTTTTTTGTACACAGTCGCAGTGCTTTTTTTACCCGTGTGCTTTCTAGAGAGCAATGCAGTGCTCTTTCGAAATGCTGATATTTGTCCAAAATACCCTTTTAATTAAATTAATTCAATATTTTCCATAATTACCCAAAATACCCTTTTAATTAAATTAATTCAATATTTTCCATAATTACCCTGCTGACGTGTCATGTTCTCAACCATCGAGATTATCCAATCTAATGGTCAAGATTGGTCCCTAGGTTCGCATATATTGACATGGTTCCATTTGAACCCAACCCTATATATATATATATATATATATTTATAAATGATAATATAACTACATATTTCTGACAGACTTGAAACCCGTTAGCATCTTTTTTTTTTAAATTATTGTTGACGGGCAGGTCCCGTCAGTATCTTTTTTTTATTATTTTTTTTAATTTACTGACGAGCATTGACCCGTCAGCAAACCCATCGACCAAAAAAATATTGATGGATTGCTGACGGGTGGCTGACGGGCACGACGCTGACGGCCCTTGTCCGTCAGCAATTTTTTTTTGTCAGAAGCCGTCAGTATATGTTGACGGTGTTTTGGTCGTCACAATATTCTATCATCATTTGCCTTTTTCTTTTTAGTGTGGCCATCGCTCGCGTCGTATTGTTTCTAGTGGTGGTCGTCGCTCTCTGTGCTCCATTTTTTTTGTTCTCTGCAAATGCTGAAACAGATTGGGGACGGAGTGCTGGTTTTAATTCGAGATTGCTGACGGCTGAAATGGCCGTTAGCATTATTATTATTATTATTATTATTATTATTATTATTATTATTATTATTATTATTATTATTATTATTATTATATTTTTTTATGATATTCCTAACGGCGAGAGATCTGTCAGCATCTACTTTTTTTTAATATTACTGATGGGTTCTAACTCATTAGCAACCAAGCCCGTCAGCGACCCGTCAGCAAACTCGTCGCCCAAAAAAATACTTACGGGTCGTTGACGGGTCAATCACTGACGACCCTTGTCCGTCAGTATTTTTTAATCCGTCAGAAATTCATCAACATATGCTGACGAGTTTTTGGACATCAACATATCCGTCAGCATTCGCCTGTTTTTTTGTATTATTTATTATTATTATTGTTGTTATTATTATTATTATTATTATTATATTTCATTTCATATATATAAAGTTTATAATTTAATCATGTTTATATTGGTAAATTAACATTTAATCAGCTAATTACAAAATAATAATTTAAAATTAATTATTATCTACCCATTATCAGTCATCAACTATAGCTATTAAACTCAACTCGTCCAAGCAAGTAGACCTTTATTGGGCCAATAACTTATTTTGAAATTTGGCCGTCTTTTCTAGTAGAAACTTTTTTCAGCTGCTCAACTTTTTCAGTTATGGTTTGTGAAGCTAAGGAGGTGGTTCTCAACATGGAATGTCATGGAATTCTATTGAGTGTTTATTTTATGGAATTTTATAGATTTTATGGATAATTTCATGAATTCCATTGGATTATAATAGAATTCTATGGAACTATATTATAGAATTATGTGAATTTTAATAGAATTTGTTAATGTATTAGAATAACTCTTTTCTACAAGAATAATTATCAAAACTTAGAAGAATGCACAAATTGCAATAATAATATCTATTGTACAAGATTATCATTAAAAATATGAACTATTTAAAAAATATAATATTATGTTTCCTATTTTAAATTAATTATTTCTTCTTTCTCAGATAATTAATTTTAAAATTGATTTTTTTATAATACAACAATATTGATCTTTTCTCTTATTTACAAAAATAAACAAATTATGATGATATGAAATAAATAAAATTAGTAATAAGATTCATTACACTTTATGGGCAAATATTATAATGTGATTAATGCAATCATTGTATTGAAATATGATGATTTTATAAATAAATCGAGAAGAAATATATTTTTTTTTCATTTGCACGAATATTTTTTCCTTATAGATTGATTTTTTTGTTGCAAAAATAGAAAAAATAAAGTTAATAATTGTTTTAATACTAGAGTGGTAAAACAATACCTTTATACGACCGTCGACGCTCCATCGACGCGAGCCATGATTCGCGTCAGTCGACGTAGTACCGACGCACCGTCGACGCCACTTGCTGAAGCGTCGACTGAAGGAGCGTCAGTCGATGCACCGTCGACGCAACTTGCTGAAGCATCGACTGAAGGAGCGTCAGTCGACGCACTGTCGAAGCAATTCTCTGAGGTGTCGATTCATGACCGCGTCAGTCGACGCACCCGCCCAGCCGACACGCATACCCAGGCAGCACCGACGCCGAGCACCAGCGCGCGTTAGTCGACGCACCGTCGACGCGACGGCCCAGAATTTGAATTTTAGGGTTTCTTGTGTGTGTGTGTGTCTGTGTGTATAAATATATATTTTAAATTTTAATATGAATAATAAAAAGTGAATTTCATAAGATTTCGAGGGTAAGAGGTAAGAATTTGATAGGAATTGTGTAAATGTATTTTTTAACTTAAAATTTAATAAACTCCATTAAAATACATCATTTAATGAAAACCGCAAAATTTCACTATAAATTGAGGATACTGGAATTCTATAGAATTTATAGAATTCCAAGTCGAGGACACCATAATTTAATGAAATTTATAGAATCCTAAATTGAAGATACCTAGAATTGTATGTAATTTTAAATTTCACTAAAATTTACATTGAGGACACCCCTTAAGTTTCATAATTCTCAGAATCGGCTTCATTTAATGCCTACAGACATAAATTAGATTTTTGGTATTTCATTAAATTATTAATTTTTTTTTTCATATTAATATTCCTCCCTCTCATTTTATATGTCACGATTTAAAATCTTACATATCTCATTCAATATATTACATTTATATTTTCAAGAAAATCTAATTGTTACTTTTACTTTCCCAAATAAAAATAAATATTATATTACTAATCTTACATCTATCTTTATTATTTCATAATTTTAATTATTCTAAATAAAATAATATTACAAACATTTAATACCTAATAATTATACAAAATCTCATTTTGTACATTTTGAGTTCTTCGAAGTTCGCTGAAGACAATTTTCCATTTACCTACTGTAGCATCCACTCCATCATAATCAAGCAATAGTATCTCGTTCCATTAATAAAAAATAAAAATCAATCTGAAAACGAAATGTTTGTCTTTACATTAAAAAAAAAAAAAATTGAGCGTGAAAATATGTACCAATAAAAATTATATTAAACATCATTTACACCACAAAAAAGACCAATACAAGTCAATTTAAGGGGAAAACAATCATTATTTATTTGTTTTCAAATGACACGAGTCTGACTGGATTTTATATGTAGTTATAGAATTTTTAGAGCCATCGTTGATGCGCTTTCTTTCCAACATGTTTCCCATTCCAACTTTTGTTGTTTTCTATGCTTTAGTCCACGTCAATTAGTCATATGTATATATATATTTTTATATAATTGTCTAAAAACTAAGATTGATCTCCAAATCGTTTACTGAGATCCGACAAGGGTGTCCCAGAATCTTGTAGATCAGTTTACAGGAACAAGATCGAGGAGACCCTTGTAAAAACCAAGTATTAAATTATCCCCTACCATCACCACCAACCAATATATATATATATATATATATATATAAGTTTGAAATTTACGTATTACGCAAATTTTGAAAAATAAATTTCAATTATTTTTAAATTTTTAACTCTCGATATTTAATATAAAAACCCATAAGTTACACGGATTTTATAAAATGATACTTTTAAAAAAAATTATAATTACAAAAATAAAATATATAGAAGCATAGGTAATTACAAAAGAATATAAATGTCGTATTTTTAATTTGTGTCGAAACATACTGGTGCCCGACAAATATAAATATTTCAAATTAAAATACTAATTATTAGTGATATTAAATTATAAAATTAATATTCTACCAATGTTTCGAATAATATCATTATCATTTTAAGATATCGTATTAGTTGTCTACTGTTGAACATGGGATTAACATGGGGTACCCTAATGAAATTTATTTTACATGTTTAAATTATATTTGTTAGTAATTCCTAAGTATATATTAAGATTATATTGTAATTTTTCTAAATCATAACTTTAAATAATTTATTTATATTATTAAAACTATAAAAATAAGTTTTATTGAACTTTTTACAAACAGTCCATTATAAAACATATAAAACAAAACTAAATATTATAAATTAATTAAATTAAATAAAAAAATCTATAAATAAGTTCTTAGTACTTAATAAATAAAAATAAAAAATACCATGAAATACTAATGAACATATATAGATTTATATAATTAAAATATATAAGTTTATAATTAAATTACAATACTTATTCAATAAATTGAAAGATTAAAAAAACTATCAAAAATAGAAAACATATAAAAATAAATATGGAAATCTTATATATTAGTGAAAAAATATTAAAATCTTCTAATGAATTATGAAAATATAAAAACTTAAAATTATTTTGAAGCTAATCCCACTTTATTTTTTATCTAATATAAAATTACTTTGTGATTTATTTAATAATATTATATAACATCTTTGTCATGTTTTTCAATTTTACTTACATTTTTTTAGAACACCCGAGGGGTGGGATTTTATTAAAATCCGTATAAAACGTCACAGCTTACAGGAAATTAAAGGATACATCGATATTTTCTGAGGAAAAAAATATCGAAACCCCGTAATGGATCCTAAAATCTAGAAATACGAAAAAGATCCTATACAAACAATTAAAGTCATTTTAACCTAAAGGATGGATAATTAAGTTGATCCATCCGACACAAACTTTTACAAATTTTTGGTAAACTTTCCGAATTATAAACAATGTTTCTTTGATCCTGGCATCTGATATTAGCGAGGGAGTCTGCCGGTTTGTTTCCTTCACGGAAAATATGCGTCAAATTAGTTAAACGGTTCGCACAAAATTTTCGAATTTTTTGGATAAAATGTTGTAGAGCCCAATGTCTGGAATGGGTCGGGGAGATTAGAATTTGCCGGAGGCCCAACGCATCCAGTTCAATCCAGACTGGATGGGCTGGAAGATCCTCAAACAACCCAGCCCAAAGGATAGTGCCTGGGCTTCAGCCTCCAAACTGTTTCCTGCCTTGAAAAAGATTGAAAATGCTCGAATAACCTCACCATCCGGTCCACGAATGAGTCCGCCTACTCCAGCTTGCTTGTTTTGGACCGAACCATCTGTATTAAGTTTGAACCATCCTATTCTTGGCTTGATCCATCTAACCAAGGTCAAAACAGACTGTTTCTTCTTTATTTAACTTATTTATAATTTGTAATGACTCATATTATTATTATATAATATTTCTAAGACTTTTGTTTTACTAAATAACTATATAAACTTAAACAATAGTTTATTATATGGTTTTTCTAGTTTTAAGTTTTGAGAAGTATATTATTATAACATTTTATTCTGCAATTAATTTTGTGTCCCAACACCTTATTTATTGTAATAATAATTTATTTATTTTGTTTTTTTAATTTTTATTATTTTGTAATATTTCAAGTTTTTTCTTTTTAAATTTATTAAATAATTATTTAAAAAGTTATCACACTTTATTATATTATTATAGAATAAATATTTAATATTTTTTAATATTTATTTAACTTATTTATAATTTTTTAATGACTTATATTATTATTATATAATAATTTCAAGTTTCTTGTTTTAAAAATTGATTAAATATTATATGAATTTACACAATAATTTATTATATAGTTTTTTCAATTTCAAGTTTTGAGATTTATTTAGTACTATATTTTAATATTTTATATTTCATTTACAAAAGTTCTCAATTAATTTCGTGGCCTAAAACCTCATTTTCTTAATATTGTTATAAATATATTTGTGGACATAACACATCACGTGATTATCAAAGGCTAATACTCATTGAGGATGATGATGCATGTGACAACAAGATGACAAAGATTACTGATGCATGTGATACAAGATGTCAAATGATACAAGCTCTTATAAATTTGCTTATAAATAGGTTAATATTTTGTGGATGGACAATTCAATTCTCACTTTGATTCAAGTAGTCTCACATTTCATCGTCATACTCTTATATCTGCTCAATTAATAGATCTTGGGAAAAATTTTATTTTTGGTACATTATGTTGGCCACTTTCCATAAAAGGTACGTGATGTTGGTCAGCATCAAACTACGTCTATTAAGTTGGCAAATTCATCAAATACGGTACAAAAAAAGCCCAATCGGGCTTTGATGCTTACGTGGCGTGATTATTTAATTTCTTATCATTTTTATTTTATTTTAAATATAAAATGCAGGTGAAAAGTCATTTTTGCCCTTCTTTTTCATTTAATTTTTTTCCCTTTCCTTTTAATATCTTCGCGTTCAAGGAAGGAAACCACCATCGCCTTCTCCGCCAGTCCTGTACCCTGCTCTGCCACCAGATCCATCAGCGGCCTCACTGCACCGACGCTCACCACTCTCTCCTTGTTCAGCCTCGCCGAGCACAACTTGTACAGCATCGTGAGCGCGTCCTTTTTCCCTTTGCTGGAATCGTTGATCAGCAACGCGACTAGTAGGGATATTGTGCCGCACGCACCGATCGATAGCTTGTTCTCGTCGGTTAGGGCTACGCTGAGCAGAGTGCACGCGTCGTTTTGCTTTGAGGTCTCGATGCCCAACAGGACGTAGATTAGGGACTTCACGGCGCCGGCGGTTACGATTGGGATTTTGTTGCTCTCGTGGAGGGAGAGATTGAACAAGACCGTGACAGCGTGTTCCTGGGTCATTGGGTCGGAGCAGCGAAGGAGGATTAAAGCGGGTACGGCTCCAGATTCCCCAATTAAGGCCCGATTATCGGCCCGATTTTTTGCCAGGAGGCGTAATTTAAACGCCGCCGATCTTTTCAGTTCGATGACGATGACTGCAATGCGCCGACGCAGAGCTTCACGGTAGGCTGAAGATCCTCCGGTGAGATGCTCTCGATAATCTCTATTGAAAATGTTTCTCTTTCTAAAAATCTGGCACATGGTTCTGGGTCAAGATCGAAGCTCCAGCTCTGGTTCGGGTCAGGATCAGGAGAGTGGCGAGATACTGGAGCTCGCCTGAGATATCGCTGGAGCATGCCGGGAAATTTTCACGTTCAAGGAAGGAAAAAAAATTAAATGCAAAAGAATGGCAAAAATGAATTTTTGCCTGCATTTTATATTGAATATAAAATGATAAATGATAAGAAATTAAATAATCACGCTACGTAAGCATCAAAGCCCGATTGGGCTTTTTTGTATCATATTTGATGAATCTGCCAACTTAATAGACGTAGTTTGATGCTGGCTAACATCACGTACCTTTTCTGGAAAGTGACCAACATAATGTACCAAAAATGAAATTTTCCCATAGATCTTGCATAATTTGCTCGTTATACACAACACGTTATCAGCACGAACGGTAAGAAATTATATATATATATATATATATATATATATATATATATATATATATATATATATATATATATATATCTTTTATATTACTATAATAATTTATATTTGTATATCTCCATAATTATAGTTAATGAAGCTCTGCCACAATCTATATATTTTTGGTGAGATGACGATATGAGACTTCACATATTATGGATGATAATGCTTGAGTGGATATAACCCCAAGATATAAACGATATATATTATATTGATAGATATTACGCCTATTTTCTTTTGATGTTTAATCTTATCTCTTGCACTTAAACACCCACCCGAAAGGTTTACCGAGTAAGTGTGGTGTGGATACATTAATTTTGTATACCAATTAAATAGCAATATACCATGCATCGGTAATTATATTTTCTTTTTGATCAGTAAATTCATAAAAAATATTCTTATGTTTAATCTTAAATGCTAAATTATTCAAAAATATACGCTCCATCTCCCTTCTCCAATGGATAGTAATAGTGATATTCATTCTATAAATACACTCTCGTTTTACTCTCAGATCCACTTACATTTTCTCATCTACCCATAAATTATTGCATATTCATATATTGTCAAGATGTTTAGTCCAATATTGGTTTTCACCATATTAGTTGTTATTGCACTTACCATATCAACATTTACTGAACATTAAAAAATCGATGATTTTTTATTCTGTGTTATTAGCCCTTTTTTTATTTATTTTATGTTAGCTTTCTAATAGGTCTCAACATGTAACTTTGTATGCTTACACCTTCTATGCCTAAAATAAAAACTCTTAGATTATCCTTTTAGTATCAAAATATTAATAAAATGTGTGTTCATTTTTATAGTTTCTCAAACTGTCGAATCTTGTGAAACTCATGAAGCACTTGACATCACTGGACTTAATTACTTATCATGGGTCCTTGATGCTGAAATCCATCCAAATGCCGAAAATCTGGACGATATGATAAATGAATCGACGAGGCATCAAGCCAAGATAAGGAAAATCCCAAGATTTTCCTTCACCACCATCTCCACGAAGGATTAAAAATTGAATATCTTACGATCAAAGATCCTTTGTGTCTTTAAAAATTGTTAAAAGAATGAGATGATCATCAAAAAATAATAATCTTAACAATGGCTCGTAATGAATGATACATTCTTCACTTTCAGGGTTTTAAATCTGTTAGCGAGTATAATTCGGTCATGTTTCAGATCGGTTCAAAATGGAATATGGAGATAAGATAATAGATATTGATATGCTCAGTAAAACATTCTCCATGTTTCATACCTCAAACATGATCTTGCGGTAACAATATCGTGAAAGGGGCTTTAAGAAATATTTTGATCTAATCTCATGTCTTCTTCTGGCTGAAAAAAAATAATGAGCTATTAATGAAGAACCACGAATCTCACCCCACTGACTCTACTCCAATCCCTGAAGTAAATGCAACACTATCTAATCATAATAAGGGACATGTTCCAAGCCATGGTCAGGGACATGTGCCAAACCATGGTCATGGACATAGTGCGAGACATGGGTAAGGTCTAAGCTATGGTAGTGGGCGCGGTCCAAGTCGTGGTCGTGGTCATATTTATGAAAATGGACGAGGAAGACTTTCGTCCATATAATATCGATGTGAATAAAGACCAAAAGGGTGATGCATGTTTTTGATGTGGTATAAAGGGTCATTGGGCCTGCACATGTCGTACATCAAAATACTTTGCTGATCTTTATCAAGAAACTAAAGAGGAAAAAGAATAAAATATTGAAAAAAACTTTATCACAAGTGATTCTGATGATCTCCCTTATGGCCTCGATGAAGCAACTCATGTGGATGAGGATTATGTGGTGGTGAATCATGAAGACGGAAATGATTGTCTGGATAAGTCTCGAACTGCATGAATGTTGTCTGTCATTATCTTCTGTATGAGTGCTCCTTACATGTATGCGTGCTTGTGTGATGTTTTTCATGTGTTTGGATGTTTTTTTCCTTTTATGAGTAAAGAACTATCTTTTGAATGTGTACTCTCCCAACTATAGTTTGTTGAAATAATAACATGTTGTTCACATTGTTTCTCTCTAATAAAAACACATCACAATATGTTTCAATCCAAAACTCATGACTATGATCTTTGTCTTGAAGACGGTGCTATAACTCATACCATACTTAAAGAGAGGAAGTATTTTGTTCATTTGAAAATTGATGAAATGAAAGTCAATACAATACCTGATAGTGCAGAAATAGTTGAGGGATATGGAAAAGCAAGTTTTGTAATACCCGGAGGTACAAAACTCACGATAAGTGATACATTGTTTTCTCTAAATTCTAAAAGAAACCTATTGAGTTTCAAAGATATATGTATGAATGGATATTATGTTGAAACTATGAATAAGGGATGAATATCTTTGTATTATCTCAAACACTTCCAGAAATAAATATGTATTGGAAAGCTTGCCCGCCTTGTCATCCAGGTTGTATTACACAAGTATAATGATGTTTGAATCATACGCTATAGTAAACTTGAAGTTTACTACACAATTAAAATTTGGCATGAACGATTAGGACATCTTGGCTCAATAATAATGCAGAAGATTATTAAAAATTCAAATGATCATCCATTAAAAAAGCAGAGGACATTTCAATCTCAAGAATTATCTTGTGTTGCTTGCTCTTAGGGTAAGTTGATAATAAGACCATCACCAACTAAGATTGGAAATGAATCACAAATATTTTTAGAAAGAAATCATGGTGATATATGTGGTCATATTCACCCACCGAGTGTACCATTCAGATATTTTATGGTGTTAATTGATGCTTCTAGCAGATGGTCACATGTATGTCTATTATCAACTTGTAATATGACATTTGCCAAATTTATTACCCGGTTAATCAAATTGAGACCACAATCCTCATATTATACGATCAAGAAAGTTAGACTTGATAATGCTGGTGAATTTACATCTCAAGCATTTAATGATTATTATATGACAGTTGGTATTGGTGTCTGAACCAAATTTTTGTGCACCCCAATTAAAGATATTTTAAATTAAAAACACGCAAACTTGCTCGCAAGAGTACGAGGGCGCTTGTAGGGTGGAAAGTTGACTCTAGTCGTCTCTCAAGGACAACAAATTATCGGATCTGAGATAATTGTTCAAAAACAAGTAACCAAAATATTCTTTTGGGGGGGTTTTGTTTGATTTTTGATTCATAAGTACGAATTTAAATTGCAAGACTTGAACTTAAAGACTAATTTAATTATCCTAAATTATCAACTAAGAATTTAAAAGTAATTATTTAACCAATTTAAATACCTTAATAAATTAACTAATTAATTATCTAAGAAATAACTATATTAAAATTCAAACTACTTAAGAACTCAATATTAGAACCAATTCGTAGCAGCTAAATTATCACAAATCATCTCAATATATCAACCAAGAACATACGATCATGCATAAAATAAATTACTATAAATCAAACGATAGCAAATAGCATAAAAACTTAAGCAAACTAACATAAATTAATAGCATTATTCTCAACCAATTCAAGTATCCAATATCCAATCTCAAACATGAAAATCTGATCTAAACAGATAATTAAATAACTAAAACGTTCAGCGAATTCAAGACCATAAACCAAATTTAAAAACTTAAAAGTAACTAATATTCAAAAGCTTAAAAACCAACTATTAATCTAAGAAAGTAATGAAAGGTTATAGAAAACTTATTCTAACTAATGGTTGCTGATTAATCTTCGAAAGTTCCACAGAGATTAGCAGCAAAACGGGCGAAAACGGGCTCTGCGACGACGAACGGCAACCGAGACTCGTTTCGTTGAATCCTTCTTCTTGCTCTTGATCTCTGCATTTTTGATGATTAAATCCGACTCTAAACCCTAGGATTATGTTTATAGTAAGTTTTTAGGGTTGAAAGTACACCTGGAACTCAGGTTAATGGGTGGTTTAGATAGAAATTATGTATCTTGGGCCGCAAGTTACACAGGTCGGTTACTGGGCCCGTTAATGGTAGCACTTTACGGTAAGAAGCTACCGTAAGTAGCTACCGTAAATGTCTCTGTTGCCTCCTTACGGTGATGCTTATGGTAAGGCTTATGGTGATGGTTACGGTAAGGGTTACGGTAAGGGTCACGGTAAGGGTTACGGTAAGAGTTACCGTAAAGGTTACCGTAAGGGTCACGGTAAGGGTTATGGTGAGGGTTACCGTAAGGGTTACGATAAGGGTTACCGTAAGCCTCCAAGAACTTGCTACATTTTCGTCGGAACGCTCGATTCTTGTTTTTTAATCATCAACCTTCATCTCTTACGTGTTGAGCCCTTCCGGTTACTTAGCTGTATGGCGAAAAACAGAGATAATTCACCTTTTTGCATCAATTAAGGTCAAAATATGGTAAAAATAAGCTGGAAACACAAATATACGAATTGAAGCTTAAACTATCCAACTTATACCAAAAACAATAAGAAAAAGTAACTAAAATACTACTAAAAACGAGCATAAATACGTGTTAATTAGTGTCGAGCACCCACTAGCTCATGTTCATACACATAATGATTTGGTTGAATCATGAATTAATCGACTATAGCTTATCGCCATACCATTGATGATGAGAACAAAGTGACCTATCTCAATATGGGGTTATGCCATTTCGCACACTGCATCACTTATCCTCATTAGACCAAGTGCATAGTATAAACACTCCCTTTTAATTGGCGATAGAGAGGTAGATCTTTCCCATCTCAAGGTATGTGATTGTGTTGTATGTATACCAATCTCTCCCCCACAACGCACAAAGATGGGATCACAAAGAAGATTGGGAGTTTATATCGAATATGAATCACCATCTATAATCAAATATCTTGAACCAAAAATGGGCAATAGTTAAGGCTCGCTTTGTCGATTGTCATTTTAATGAAGCGGAGTTCCCATCTTTGTGTAGGGAAGTGAATAATTGGGGAGAGATATCAAATGGTATACATCATCATTGTTGCATCTTGATACTCCCACAAAGAATCATGAACTGGAAGTTCAAAAGATTCTGCATTTGCAAAATATAGAGAATCAATTACCAGATACATTTACTGATGCACAGAGAGTGACAAAGTCACATGTACTTGCTGTAAATGTTCCGGGTCAAGTTGAAGTCCCAAAATGGCAACCAAATGAAAAAAATAACAAATTGAGTCCAAAACATGTCTGAAGCGTGGAAGACCAATCAGTTCCAAAGATAAAAATCCTCGAAAGAAAAGAGATGCTATTAAAAATTATGAGCTTAAGACTAATGAATGTGTTTCATAAGAACTAAAATATCAAGAAGCTCATATTAATGAAGGAAGCCCCGAAAGCACAGAAAACCACGAGATCTCCATTGATTACATTAAGAATGGAAAGATGTGAGATCGAAACAAAATAAAAAAATATTAATGACATATGTTGTTATTCCGTATCACAAGAAATAGAAAACAGAAAAGGGGACCCATACCAAACTCTATGTTGAGTGTCAAAAGAGGCACGATTGGACTAAATGGGAAGATTTTATATAGACTAAACTGAATTCGTTGAATAAACGAAAGGTATTTGGTCCCATTGTTGTCACACCTGAAGCTGTGAAACCTATTGGTTAGAAATTGGTCTTTGTTCGAAAATGAAATGAGAAAAATAATTTGTAAGGTATAAAGCACGCCTTCTTACAAAAGATTTTTCCCAAATACCAGGAATTGATTATGAAAAAACATATTCTCCCATCATGTATGCCATCACATTCAAATACCGAATAAGTCTGTCGACTTTAAAAAATCTCGAGATGATTCTCATGGATGTTGTGACGGTTTATTTATACGGGTTATTGGATACTGATATCTACATGAGAATCCCTGAAGAATTCAAAAAGCCTGAAACACTAAATTTAAAGCCTCGAGAATTATGTGTAATTAAACTACAACAATCATTATATAGATGGAAGCAATCCGGACGTATGTGGTATAATTGCCCGAATGAGTTTATGTTGAAAAATGGGTATGTGAATGATCATTTGTGTCCATGTGTCTTTATCAAGAAAATGACGAAGCTTGTAATTATTTCCACCTATATCGATGATTTAAATATCATTGGAACTCTTAATGAAATTCGAGAAGCAATTGAATATCTTAAAAGAGAATTTGAAATGAAAGACCTCGAACATACCAAACTATTGTCTTTGTTTACAAATAGAATGCTTACAAAATGGGATATTTGTAAATCAGTCCAATTACACAAAAGGGTCATGAAACGATTTAACATGGATAAGATTGGAGTGCACTAGATGTTGAAAAGGACCCATTTTGTCCTTGTGAAGATGACGAAGAGATACTTGGTCCTGAAGTACCATATTTGAGTGCAATTGGCGCTCTCATGTATCTTACTAATTGCACCAGACCAGATATAACATTTGCTACTAATCCGTTTGAAAGATAGACATTGAGATGGAATCAAACAAATTCTTCATTATCTCCAAGGAACAATTGGTCTGGGACTATCTTATTCTAAAAAATCAAGATTCAAAATGATCGGTTTTGCATATGCAGGTTATTTATCAGATCCACATAAAGTGAGATCATAGATTATCTATGGTTTCAAGATTGGTGGTACTGCAAATCTTGGCATTCCCAAAGCAAACGACATTTTCAACGTCATCGAATCATGCTGAGCTTATTGTACTTCAAGAGACATGTAGAGAATGTGTATGGCTTAGACCCATAAAACAAAACATTTATGAAACTAGCGGATTAACAATGAACAAAGACACGATGATGATATTTGAAGATAACACTGCATGCATTACTCAAGTCAAGGAAGAATATATCAAACGCGATAGAACCAAACATCCCCCCTCCCCCCAAGGTTGTTCACATACACTCAAGAACTTGAGAATAATAAAGAGATCGACATTTAATATATACAAACATGTGATAATGCAGCAGTTTTGTTTATGAAGGCCCTACCTATAACAACATTCATAAAACGTGTTCGATATATAGGGATGCAAAACTCACGAGATTTACAATGATGATTACCCTTATCGACTCAAGGAAGAGTTCGAGTGGTTGTATTCTTTTTTTTCCTTATCATGGTTTTGTCCCAAAGGGGTTTTCTGATAAGGTGTTTAATGAGGCAACCTCAACATATAAATTGGAATCAAGTGATGTACTATTTTTCCCTTATCATGATTTTTTTCCACAGGGCTTTTCTAATAAGGTTTTTAACGAGACACATTATCCAAGTTACTATAGTGCTATTCCTAAGAGGAAGTGTTATAAATATATTTTTGGACATAACACACCATGTGATAACAAAAGGCTAATATTCCTTGGGGTTGATGATGTATGTGAAAACAAGATGGCAAATCTTACTAATGCATGTGATGCAAGATACCAAATGGTAGAAGTCACAAGCTTTTGTAAATACTTCGTGGGCGGACGATTCAATTCTCACTTTAATTCAGGTAGTCTCACACTTCAACTTCATACTCTTATATCTACCCAGTTAATAGTTCTTCCATAATGTACTCATTACACATAACAATACTTTATTTTTGTTGTTGTTGTTGTTGATAATGTTGTTTATTTGGTATTTAAACATTATATATATATATATATATATTAAATTTATTAAATAATTATTTAGATATTAAATCATAATTTATTATATCTGTATCTAATTTTAAATTACTTTGAAAATTAATTTATAATATTTTATAATTATTTGGTTATGTTTTTTATTTATAAATATATTAAATAATTATTCATAATTAAATATTTATTTAACTTGATTTATTTACAATGATTATATTATTAATATATAATATTTTTAATTTCTTTATTTATAAAATTTATTAATTAATTATTTAAATTTAAATATGAATTTTTTATATATCTTTTCTTTTTTGATTTCGAGTTTTGAGATTTATTTAGTATTATGTTATAATTTAATTTTTTTTTTACAAAAATCACTAATTAATTCCATGACCCAAAACCTCTTTTTTTGAAACTTTTTTTTTATTTGATATCTTTTCTTAATTTTATTTTACAATATTTCTTTTTTTATTCATATTTATGAAATAATTATTTAGAAGTTAATCATACTTTATTAAATTTTTATCTAGTTTAAAACTATTTTGAAATTTATTTTATAATATTTATATTATGTTTATAATTTTAAGATATATCAAGAATTCGTGATGATTAAGTGTTCTATAATATTTTTTTTAATTTTATATTTCAAGTCTATTAAATAATTATATAAGTTTTCAAAAAACATTACATACATACATACATATATATATATATATATATATATATATATATATATATATATATATATATATNTATATATATATATTATGATGATGATGATGATCTCAAGCTTGAGGTATTTTATTATATTACTTTATAAGTTTTTTTTATCTGCGTTTTTTAATTTATTAAATATTTATTACACCTTATCGAATTTAAAGTTTATTTTGAAAATTACTTCATAATATCACCATTATTTTTTTCATTTTATAATATATTATATAATAATTTATTATTAAATATTTATTTTACTTAATTTATGTTAACGATTATATTATTAATATATAGTGTATTATGTTTTTAATTTTTAAGAATTAATTATATAATTTTAAATTTTTTTTATTATATGTATTTTCTATTGATTTCAAATTTTGATTTTTTTTTATTATTGTATTATAAAGTTTTATGTTTTTTTACAATACTCAACAATTAATTTCATGACCTAAAACTTCTTACACACACACACACACACACACACACACATATATATATATATATATATATATATTGGTTTTTTCTTTTTAAATATTATTTTACAAAGTTTTCATTTTTTTTCTTATTCAAATTTGTGAAATAGTACTTTATAAGTTAATAGTACTTTATTATGTTTTTATCTAGTTTCAAAGTATTTTGAGATTTATTTTATAATATTTATTTTGTGTTTCTCGTTTTTAGATATATCAAGTAATTATTTATAGTTAAATATATATCTAACTTACTTTATAATTTCTTAATGACTTGTGTTATTTTTCTATAATATATTTAAGTTTGCATATTTCATATATATTAAATAATTATCTATTTTTTAAATAATATTTTATGTGTATTTTTTATGATTTCAAAATTTGAGGTTTATTAGTATTATATTATATTATTGTATTATTATATTTTTATATTTTTATGTTTTAATTTATTAAATAGTTGTTTAAATTTATTTTATATTTATGAAAAGATTATAAGAATTAATAACTTTTGTATTAAGGTTAAAAAAGAATTCATGGTAAGTTATGTAGGTTAAAAGAAAGATGAAATTTGTTTCAGAATATACATTTTTTGTTTATGAAATATAAAATCATGCACATTGTGATGTAGCGGATGTGGGCTAGGTACTACAATTAAAAAGTTTATGGGTGCAATCCCTATGTCCTTGTAAATTTATTTTTTTTGACAGATATATCATGACACGTCAGCTGACATGTAAGCTCCTCACCTAGATGAGGAGCGACACATGTCAATTGGTGATTTGCAGGAGGGCTCACAGTATCAAAGTTGTCCGAACCAAACAGATTTTGTTTTGTTGTTTTATATTTTTTTCTTAATTTCTCGATTCATTTGAACTTTTATTTGTTTTATTCTATTTTTATGCATTTCTTAAATACATTTTAGGATTTTCTCCCTTGGCAATTTATTAGATGCACCCGGGTGCACCTTACTTGGTGCACCTTGTAAAAACCTGTTATCATTCAGTTATACGTGATGATATATAACAATTATACGTGATGATAAATGGTAGTTATACGTGATGATATGTGACAAAAATTTAGAGTTTTAGGGTTTATTTCCATTTTAGGGCTTAGTTTTACAATTTAGGGTTTATTTATCCATTTTTAAGGTTTAATTTTTTATTTTAAGGTTTAGTTATTCATTTCTTCATTTAATTTTTTGTTTTAGAGTCCCACCGAAAATCTATCATTCTACCAGTTATATGTGATGATATATATTAGTTATATGTGATGATATTTGTCAGTTATATGTGATTATATATGATAGAAACTTAAGATTTAGAGTTTAATATTCAATTTCGGGGCTTACTTTTTCTTTTTAACGTTTAGTTTTTCATTTTTAGGGTTTAATTTTTTTTTTAGGTTTTTTTTTCATTTTAGGATTTTAGATTTTAAATTTACAATTTCAATTATTTGTGATGATATGTATCAATTATATGTGATGATATATGTTAGTTATATGCGATGATAAATTAAATTATTGAGTGCATCTTATAAGGTGCACCCAGGTGCACGGGGTTGTTTGGACTAGACTTCGTTGGGATTCTAAATCCTGGTATTCAAAATCTTGAGTATTCAAAATTTTGTAAATAGTAAGAATCTTTGTTTGTTATAGGATTCGAAATCCTTTACTTTTTATTGTGTATGTCAAATCATATCTAGAAAGTAGATGATAATATATTTTTATATTGTATTTGATGTCAAATCATGTCTGAAAAGTGGTTGATAGCGTATTATTATATTGATAAAAGAGATGGTTGTGGTGTTAGGTGTAATAAATGGTTGGTTGTGAATTGAAAATTAGAGTCGTAAAACAAACGAGAATTGTGATTTGGAGTCTCAATCCTGGTATTCGCAGTTTTAGACCAAACAAGGCGTAAGTATATTTAAAGATTTTGTAAAGCGGGACCCTCAACCCATCAAATAAATTGAAAGAGAATAAGTGCATCAGTTCAGCTCATAAGTTCGGTTAAAAGTATGCAAGGAGTGGGATTTAAGGGAAGAGAAACAGCTAGAAGATCAGCTTAGAAACATACAAGTTTATTAAACAAAACAAATAAAGGACTATTTGAAAACAACTACATGGGGCTATATGAGTGAGTCAATCAAATAAAGAGTGGGTTATAGGCGAAGAGAAACATGCTAAACTAAATGAAAAAGATCAAATTACCTACAGAAAAATAGTCAATAAATATGAAAAAAAAACTTTAAATTTTAAGTAAATTTGTTGTTGCTATATGTTTTTTTTAATAAATATTTAATAACAAAATCTAAATTGTCGACAATACCTACAGTTTTTTTTGCATGAAAGTGAGAAAATGTGATTGATGATTTGTCAGCGTAATTTGAGAAAAAAAATTGTGTAAGTAATCGTAAAATTAAGTGACAAAATGATATGTTGATAAATTCTATAGGTAAACTGTAAAAAATTTTGCAGTGATAGAAGATCAACTGACACACATGCAGGGGCGGATCTACATGGGTTCAAAGGGGTACAACTGTACCCCCAAATAAATGATTTATATATACTAGGTCATAATATTTCAAGATTTTGAGAATGGTGAGTTGGTTTGTAATTAAACCACCAGGGTTCAAACCCCAGCATGTACACATTTGTTTTGTTGATTTTTTCTTAATAAAACACTTTTATTTTTGTTAATCTTTTTTACAGATTTTCTTTATTTTATTTTATTTCTTTTTTACAAATAAAACAAGGGTTTTACTCTTGTATACATATATATTTTTTAATTTATTTTACAAATCTTTGTTTTGTTGACTTTATTTTTTCTTAATAAAACACTTTTTTTTTGTTAATTTTTTATTAACAAATTTTCTTTATTTTATTTTATTTCTTCTTTGCAAATAAAACAAGGGTTTTACTCTTGTATACATATATATTTTTTAATTTATTTTACAAATCTTTGTTTTGTTGACTTTTTTTTTTTTTTGCAAATAAAACATAACGTAAATTTCAATTTTTTTGCAGTTGAACCATTTGTTTTGAAAATCTTTGTTATAAAAAATTTTAGAAAAAGGAAGAAAAAGTCCAAAAAAATGTATCACTATTTCGTACCCCCAAATTTAAAATCTTGCGTACGACACTGCACACATGTACTAGAACCGCCTCGGTTAGTCCAAATAAATAGTTCATTTAGGGTTTTTGGTTTTAAGCTAGAATTTTTTGTTTTTCTAGTTCTTTTAGTTTTTCTCCTCACTATTATTATAGATTTCTATTTTTAGGCATATCTTTTTATTATAGATTTTACTGTTATGGTATTTGTTCTAATATAAGACGATGTCATTAGAAAGTTGTCCTAAAATGATTATGCAATATTTTCCCTTTATATTAATTCATAATTCTTCTATTCTATATGTCTGTTTTTAACGCTTTGTTAGTTTCGAAAAATATTTTGGTGCTTCGGTGTCACCGAACCTAATATCTACCAAATTTATTTTTTTTTATATATATTTTTATGTAATTTAATAATTTTCTATTATTTTATTTTCCCTAATTTAATAATTCTCTTTTATTTTATGTTACCTAATTCAATATTTTTTTTATCATATTTTGTCTGATTTAATACTTACTTTTATTCTACTAATATAAAAAATAAATAACTCATATATAATTAGAAAAGATCTTTATTGGTTGAATTAGTTTTTATTTATAATAAAAATTGAAATAATTTTATTTTTAGAATTTCAAATATTCTATTTAAAAAAAATACGAGTTATATAAAATTATTATAAAAAGAAAATAAATATAAATTATATACACTTAAATTTGGATATATAATCCTAATATAATGCATTGAGAATAACATTAAATATATATATGAAAAACTATTTTTGCCAAAAAAGAAAAAAAAAGAGAGAGAGAGAGAAACAACAACAACAAAAATTAATAATAATAATAGTTTTTGCACCTAAAAAAATAAATATTAAATATATTTTTAATCTCCTAATTTAATTCTAATATAACTAGTGCTTAACCCGTGCGATGCACGAAGCGAATTGCAATGGATGGTGTAAATTCATTCGATGTAAGTGTAATATTATTGATTTATTAATATAATATAAAAACTTAAAATACTCAAGTCACGATTACTGGTCAACACGAGCAAATTTAAAACAAAGGGCGTGGATATATGCACCTCGTTATTTATTAGTTCACCACACTAAAAATGTTATCACAAAAATATCAATATTATCCTTAAACCCTACACCCCCAAATACTTCATCTCCTTCAACTCTCCACCACCACTCCAGCCGTCGCCCATCACCGCCGCCACTGCCGTGGCCGCCGTCTATTGAAGAACATAAACAAAACATGCACACATAAATACGCTGCCGCTGACGTGCCATTGAAGAAAGAAAAAGGAAAAAAATACCTTGAAAAAAAGTTAGTTCGAACCAAACTTTCGAACACAAAATATATGTTCAAAGAATCGATTCGAACACAAAATACAACTGTGGAAAATTAATCCGTACACAAAACACATGTTTGAAAAATTGATCTGAACGCCACTTTTAAGGCTAAAAAAGGGTTGTACGGATTTTTTTTTCCGAACAACGTTGTATTGTTCGATCAAAAAGTTCAAACACCTGACATATGCTCGAGAAACCAGAGACGAACACCCCTATTTTGCATCTGTTTCTTACCCTTTGTCGCCCAAATCCATCACTTACCTTTCACCACCCATCACCATTTTTTCTTCTTCCTGTTCGACAGTGTGATGGACGATGATAATGGCAGAGTTGGAGTGGTGGTGAAGGGTTGGAGAAGATGATGTTGTTTGGGGGTGTAGTATTTTGTGGGGTGGGTGGGTGGGTGTAATTTTGGCGTTTTTGTTGACTTTTACTTATTGAGGTGAACTCCTGAATAATAGATGGGGTGCGTATATCGACGTCCTAAAACAAGTTAAAGGTAAATAACTCCACATTTATATATTATGAAACAACTTTTTGCAGACTACATTATACGTCAAGTTATAGTTTAACTTATTATCATCACATTACAATAGTTTCAATCTCTCCCATTTAGTTTGTTGCGAAATTATCATATTAGTCACTTTTATTACAAATAATTGAGTCTATCTCCTTGTTTAGTCTTTGTATTCAAAGACAAAGTGAAGTGCTTATAATAAGTTTAGGCTTTTCTAATTATCGGTATCCATTGTATTTGTTTGCCAACATGTACCCCAAAGTTTATCATTAGATTATGTCATAATTCAATCACATCAATCTGTTTGAGTACAACTGAATAATTTAGTTGTACTTTAGTCGTACTTTGTTTTACGTTTTATTTTTATATAATTTATATCAACATAATCATACAATTATCAAATAAACCTTTAACCAATAAAAATATAATACTTATAATATAATTTGAAAAAATATATATATAATCAACTAAATAAATACAAAAAATTGTATTTCGATTATAAATATATATTAATTAAATTAAAATTAAAAAATAAAAAAAACATATATATTATAAATAATATAAAATAAATCCTAAAATATATGAAGATTGGATTAAAATATTATGAATTCAAAATAATTATTTAATAATAAATAAAAATAAAGAAGTGTTATAAAATAATAAAACAAATCATAAAATAATATAAAATATGTTAAATATATATAAGAAATATATTTTGTATACAAAACTTATCAAATATTTTAAAAATAAAAAAACATTATGAAGATAGTAATAGTTGAATAATATAAAATAAATCTTATTACACAATAATTCTATAGAATAGAATTAAAAATAATTCAAATACTGAATAATCATTTACTAAATCCTAAAAGTAACAAAACACACTTAAGATGATATAAATAATAAAATAATCAGAAAAATATGAATTTAGTTAAATAAATATAACATATATGGTTTAATTAAAAATGGTTCTTAATGATTTCTAAAATAAAATAAAATATAAATATTATAGTATAATATAATAATATAAATATGAAATTATTTTGAAATCTGATAAAATATAATAAAATTATCATCAATTTCTAAATAATTATTTTAAAGATATTGAAAGAATAAATTGGCAATAGTGATAAAGTAAATTAAATAAATATATATATAATTTAATTTTAAATAGTATTTTATCTATTGAAATAATATAATAACAAAGATCGAGAAGTTATAAAAGTTGAATTCTTTATATTATGCGATTATATAATCTTTATGCCCACATATAATTTTGATTTCAAATTTTAATCAGAATAATTTTATAAAGTTATTTACCTTTCACTTATGTTCATAAAATAAATTTTTAATCTTTTTTAGGAAAACGAAAAAAAGAAAAGAAAAAAAATGTGTCATTGTCAAGTTTGTGACACGTTTAAGGTCAAAGTTTGGGTCATCCAAGTTTTACTTGAGGCACATGTAGAAAAGTAAAAGATATGACGATATTAGGTTTGTCCTCGTATCACCGGGTCTGGTCAACAAATAAAATTATTGAAGAAAAGACAAGTTCTTGTTACAGATTTATAATTTTTTTGGTCTTCGTTGCATCAATTTTATGGTTGTACTCATACTATCTTTTTTTTTTCTTTTTTTTTATAGTTAACAAAATTATTAAATAGTTTTTTAAAATGAAATTATAAATTTTTATATTTTTTTTATTTTTTTTATTTTTTCCCAATTTTTTTTATATTATATTATATTTCTTGTAATTTTTTATTTTTTTATTTAGTTAATAATTTTCTATAATTTAATTGTACTTTTTTTGTATCTATGAATTCATATTTAATTCTATAATATTAGCAACTCTTTGGTTTTCTTTTTTTTTTGGATTTATTAAATAAATATTTATAATTTAATTATAAGTTCTTATATTTATTTATAATAAAAACAAATTTATTTGATATTATTGACAAATTTATATTTTGATTTACTTTTTTGGGTTTTGGAAATTTATAAACTAATTATTTAGATTTATTTATACATGATATATTTATATTTATATTTTATTTTTTAGATTTCTACACACACACACACAATATTTTTGTAGTTGCTATTATTTTTTATATAAATAATAAATATGTATACTACAAATAGTAAGTAAAATGGGCGGAAAGACTTTGAAAAATATTTTTAGAAACGCTAGCCTTTTTATATATATATATATATAGATGCATTGATAAATAGATTATTATCTATATGAACAAATTAATGTCTTATGCAGAAAAAAAAAAGTAACATAAAATAATATTACATATACTACAAATTAGATATACGACGTTTTTTCAATAGAATTATCAATATCTTATAAATTTTAATTTTTGATATTCACATGCGAACATGCAGGTGTTGTATATTTTACCTGTTGTAAAAAGCACAATGAACCTGGACATATAATTGCACTGTGCAATATTAGATCTAAGGTTAGGATTAGTCCCTAGGTTCACATATAATGACGGGTTCTCATTTGAACCCAATCCTCTCTCTCTCTCTCTCTCTCTCTCTCTCTCTCTCTCTTATATATATATATATATATATATATAATATATAGTATATATATATATTATATTAATGCCAAAATCCTCCTAACCTATGTGTCTGCTTCGTATGCTTCATTTGGCAAATAAGAAATTATGG
>BMAC01000726.1:951153-963050 GCA_014905375.1 Phtheirospermum japonicum | reverse complement strand
AAAATAATATTACATATACTACAAATTAGATATAGCGAGCGTTTTTTAATAGAATTTATCAATATCTTATAAATTTTAATTTTTGATATCACATGCGACATGCAGGTGTTGTATATTTTTATAAACTCAATTTTCTACGGGTTTCTTTTCAAATTTAGGGTATTTTGTTATATTTTACAACTAATTTCGTGACTTCAGGTAAAAATACTTAAATATTCTTTATTGTGAAACAGACTTACTGTAATTAGAACAAAAAAATACTCCCGATTATTATTCTATATGAACAAATTAATGTCTTATGCAGAAAAAAAAAAGTAACATAAAATAATATTACATATACTACAAATTAGATATACGACGTTTTTTTAATAGAATTATCAATATCTTATAAATTTTAATTTTTGATTATCACACATGCGACATCGTGCTTCGTTTGCTTATGTGTCATTCGAGCCTAATATTTACCTAATTTAATAATTTTTTTTAATGTATCTTACCTAATTTAATTCTTTTATTATATATTTCTTTATTTCAATACTTTCCTTTGATCCTCCTAATATAATAATATAAATAAGTCATATATAATTAGTAGATAAGATCTAAATTAGCCTAATTGAATATTTTTTTTATTATATTTAGCCTAACTTAATAGTTTTATTTTATTATATTTTGTCTTATTCAATAATTTGTTTTATACTCCTAATATAAAATATAAATAATTTATATATAATTAGTTAGAAAAAAATTTAAATTAAACTATATAATTAAAAGATAAATTACATATGAAGTATTTCTAACTAGAAAAAACTTATTTATGATAATAATAATTTAATAATTTTCTTTTTAATGTATCTTACCTAATTTAATTCTTTTATTATATATTTCCTTATTCAATACTTTCCTTTGATCCTCCTAATATAATAATATAAATAAGTCATATATAATTAGTAGATAAGATCTAAATTAGCCCTAATTGAATATTTTATTTTATTATATTTAGCCTAACTTAATAGTTTTATTTTATTATATTTTGTCTAATTCAATAATTTTCTTTTATACTCCTAATATAAAAATATAAATAATTTATATATAATTAGTAGAAAAAAATCTAAATTAATTATTTAATTAAAATACAGATTACATATGAAGTATTTTTAACTAGAAAAAACTTATTTATGAAAATAATTAAATAAATTGTATTTATAATAAAAGTTGAAATATTTTATTCTTGAAATTTTAAATATTCTATAAAGGTAAATTATGATATATTTGCAATAATTGGAGTATGTAACTAAATATCAGTGATGAATTCAATCTAAATAATATATATATATATATATATATAATTAATTAATTATATTTATAGATAATTGCACAATGCGGGAAGGCTCGAGAGTATGAAATCTTTTGAAATTTTCAAAGTATGTAATTATAATTATTAATAAAATTAATCGACACATAATAATATAAAATGGATTTTTAATAATTAATTAATATAAATTAAAAACAGGTTGGAAATGTGACATCTTTTGAATTTTTATAAGTATATAAATATAATTATTAGTGAGTTTAATCTAAATATTAAAATATAATATTAATCAATAATTATAATAATTAATAAATTGAACAGGGCACGGGTGAAAATACATACTTTAAATCTTTTAATTTAAATTTAAAACTTTGTAATTTTCAAAAATATTTTTTATATTTAATTTTTTATAAATTCCATGTAATACACATGTGTTAAACTAGTATATATATATATATATATATATATATATATATATATATATATATAAATTCCAAGTAATATGGGTACACGCACACAGAATTAATAAAACTTTGGTTTAGTTTGAAATTGGTTCTCATGTGAAACCTACACATGTACAAGTCGTTTCTACAAGGAGTCAAGACACTTGTCTAGGAATGGATAGCATTAATTTAAACATTGTTCTTTTTTTCTCACTGAGTAGCTTGATTTGTAATGAAGTTTACCATATTCCTTTGACAAACAAGGCTAACATACTTTAAATTAATATCACGGATGAAACACGTTAAAAACTTAACAAGTAGTCACACAATTATTACCAACTTAATTAGTAATTGGTAATGTAGCTTTCGTGTGAGCGAACATGGTTAACAGGAACCATCCATAAAGACAAACTACAGTAAAAAGTAATTTATTTACGAAAGGTTTTCGATAATATTGAAAATAAATTATTTACAACTTATATTTATAGTATTTTTATCCATTAGAATCTATGAATTAACTACCTATACTACATGGGGATTAACCGTTTGCAACGTTTGGCTCACCCGAGTGCCAAAAACTTACCAGATTCATTGATTAGCACATATTTATCCTTATTTTTATTAGTATTTTAGTTAGTTTATTTCTTACTGTTTTCGGTATAAGTTGTGTAGTTTAAGTTTAATTTCGTATATTTATACCGCTAACTTATTTTACCGTATTGTGATCTAAATTGATACAAATAGGTGATTGTTCTCTATTTTTCATCTTATAGCTAAGTAGCGGGAAAAGTTCAGCGCTTAAGGAATGACGTTAAAGTCATAAAAGAAGAGAATCTAGCTTTCCGGCGAAAAAATAGCAAAAGTGAGAGTTAACGGTGACTTTAGCGGTATCTTCATACTGTTGGAGTTGGTAAATATTTCGAGGAACCTTATTTCTTACATCGGGGATGCCCACGTGAGCTTAGGGGAATCGAGGTATGAACCGGTTTGGGGGCAGCGCCCCCGAGTCGGGGGTCCCGTCTATATTGGCCCGCCTGGTGTGGGTTAAAAGGGATTTTGGGAATGGGCTAGGTTTAGGCCCAATATTATGTACTCGTATGGTTGCCTATTTATAGTGATATCATTGTAACGAGTTGTGTGTGTGAAAAACAAGACATAATAATATAGTGAATTCCTTTTGCAGGACGTAGCCTCAAATTGAGGTGAACCTGAGTAAATCGTGTCTATTCCTATTTTTTGTCTAATTGCTTATTGATTTCTTCTATCAAATTCATATTCTACATCAATAAAATCCTTCACATACCACTAGTCACACCGTTACGAAGTGACAGAGAGGTCAGCGGCGAAATTAACGGTTACTCCTTACCGCTAAGGTTACCATTGGGAAGTGGCTGCAAGGTTAACGGTACAGTTAGCGGTAACTCATACCGCTAAGTATAACCATTACCTGCCCAGAAAATGCGTTTTTAACTTAACTTGTGCTCCAAGATAAGGGAAAACTATATAAACCCCTCTCTAATCCGTCTCAAAGGACACCATATACCACTACAACCCTACTTGCGGCTCTTTGGCTCGAAAACAACACACCTTCACATCCCATATCATCATAGAAGATCAAGATCGAAGATTAAAGAGTCACACGTTTCAAGCTCCACCCCGTTAGTTCGTGATTCGATTTTCGGCCAAGATCTACGCAACCTCTTCAGATTAGCTGGAGAATTTAATGTAATTTCTTAGTTTCAATAAGTACTCTAAACTCTTTAATTGTTTTCTTAGATTAATTTATGCAAATAAGTAGTAGTTTTTCAATAATTGTTCTTGAATTATTTGATGTTCCGAACTTTAGTTACTTTTGATAATTGAATCCGTAATCTTTCATTTAGTTCAGTTTTATTGGCTTAATATCGTTCATGTTTAGATAATTGTTTATCATTTATGCTTGGATTAGTTTCTTGGTTTGAATTTATATGTTCTTAGCAAATTGCTTAGTTAGGTTACCTAGTTCTAATTAATGTTAAAGTGCTTTAAATTCTTTGCCAAGGTTTTCGTGTACTTGTGATTAAACTGACTATTCGAGATTCCGATTGCATTCGGTATACCGAGGGCAGTAGTCCCCTCGGTATTTACAAGGGCAATAACACCCTCGATATTTTCGAGGATTATCCGATTCAAGTCTCGAGTGATTTACCAAAAAAACGACCCTTCATTACCCCTTAGCATGTTTATCGAGGGCACTATTTCTCTCGATAAAATTTACCGAGAACAGTTTTACCGAGGGAAAGATGCCCTCGGTAATCTGATTACCGAGAGTTTTGTAGTCATTATCGAGGGATTTTCATCTCGGTAAAACGCTATTCTTTGTAGTTACTACAGAAAAACTAGCAAATGCTAACGGGCAGAAATCTGCCAGCATATGCTGACGACCTTTGCTGACGAAAAATATTGACAGACAAAAAGTCATCAGCATATGATAACGGGTTGACGGACTATACCAGATATATATATATATATATATATATATATATATATATATATATATATATATATAATTGTTTATAGAGATATATAATAAATACAGAAATATAATATATAATAAATTTCAATAAATAGTAATATATATTTATAATAAATATTTCTTACAATATATATATATATAATTATATTTAATTATTTCTAAATATTATATATATATATAATTATTTAAAGAGATATAATTTAAATTTATAATAAATTTTATTAATAAAATATAAAATTTTATAATTTTCTTCTACTTATATATAATAATGGTTATATATTTATAATATCATTATTCATGAATTTAATATATAAGTAACAATACTAATTGATATAAGTTTATTTTACTGTTTTATTTATTATTATCTAAATATATTATTATTTTAACTTTATATATATAACTTAACTTTCAATATATATTATTTAAATATAATACATTTAAAATAATATTATATATTTATAATATAACTAATCATCAATAATATTCTAGGCCTTATTATAAAGAGTTGCTCTTGCTTGACTTAGTTTACTCCCTGCCAGTGCTCCTGATCCATTAGTTAAAATATATAATTACATTAATCATTAATAAATATAATTTAATTATAATATACATTTATAAATATAGTATAATTATTATATATTTATAAATAAAATTATATATTTATAATTATTATATATCTTTATATATATATATATATATATATATATATATATATATATATTAATAAATAATCTATTATAATTATTTATAAGTGATAATATTTATAATATATATATATATATATAATATCATTATTTTTATAAATATAATCTACATTTATAATTTACATATTATATATATATATATATATATAGTAGAGATATATAAACTTGCACATGTAATTGCCTTGACGAGAAGGTAACATCGTTCCTCTATTTATAAGATGTAGCGTGGTTCGAATCTCACCCATGCCATAAGTGGGTTATAAATTGATGCGGTCCAAATAAAACATTATTTTCTTTATAATATTTTATAAATGCTGATGGTTCAACCCGTCAAGAAATATTGACGGGCCCAATCAGTCAGTAAATGCTGACGGTTGTCGTACGGTGCGCAGGGTCTTTATTGAGGGGTTGTACCCGTTAGTAAACTCGAATATTATTATTATTACAATATTTTATAAATGCTGACGGCCCAACCCGTCAGCGAATGTTGACGGGCCCACCCCGTCAGTAAATGCTGACGGGTGTTGTATGATGCCCAAGGTCTTTATTGACGAGTTATACCCATCAGTAAATCGGCTAGCAAATGCTGACAAGTAGGATAATCCCGCCAGTATACATTTACTGATGCTAAAATGATGACGGGTAGCCCCGTCAGCAAACTAGTCATTAAACACGATACTGATGGGTTTGCGAACTGGCATCAACATTCAACAGTTTTTTTGTAGTAAGCGTTGATACTCTCCGATAAATGGCTGAGAATTTATTGACCAACATTAACATTCACTTTTTTTTTTTAATATACAAATAGAAATTTAGAAATACAAATAACTAAACAAATCTCACTTTAATCGCCTAAATTTTGTTTGAAAAAGCACTTCAAAAACTACAATAAACTTTGTTTTCACTATAATCACCCCAAGTATCAATTGTGCAATAATTTGTGAAGAATATACTTTAAATTTAGAACTAAATTTATTTTATTCAGATAAATTATCAAATATATTTTATTTAACACGAGTATCAACCACTTATAAATTTCTAACAGTAGAAATTAAAAATTGAAAATTTGAACATGGAAATTGACCGAAAACTTAATACTAGTACAAAACCGACACAAAGACGGGAAAAATAATGTGTTTGGTACAATATTTGTGTATTCATGATGGTCCGTCCAAATAAACACTATCTAAAGGGACTGTTAGAAGCTTCAAAAATAGATAAACCCGAGCTGAGCTGCAGGTTTTCCAAGGCAGATTCTTTTCTTCGCTGCTGCGCCAACATTGTTATCAAGGGGCACAGTTTCCCAACCCCTGCTTTCACTTTACCTAATCACTATGTGTTTTTTTTCTTTTTTATTAATTCGTCTGAAATTATTTAGGTTTGACCGGTCAACTAATTTGACTGATACTCAATTGCCATTATTGGACCATGGTCCCACGTTTGTTTTCCATGTTGGTGAATGTGGGACCCAACACATATTTGAACCAAGAGTAGATTTCCCTTTCACAGATGCCCGATTTCTGCTCCGTCACATCTGTATTTTTTTTTTCCACAAATATTATTAAAATATATTATAATTGATAAATATAAAGAAAATTGTTGATTTATTTTTATATAATAAAATTTGATAGCTATAAAACTCATATTAAATAAAATTATAATAGTAAAATAATGAATATAATAATACAAAATATAAAAAATGAACTATATATATTTGAGACATCCTAAGATTGTTAGTGAATTATATCCATACGAAACAAATGAAGTATTTTATTTATGTTTACATGAAATTGTTGGCCTTTAAAAACATTGCATTAATGGGTATCCCTAAATGAATTGATCAACTTTCAATTCAAACTCAAATATATAAAATTTTACTAATACCTTATTAATTTAAATACGGGATGAGTATAATTCGGTGGTTTATATGTATGAGTATATTCTAATTTTTTTTAAGTTACGCTCAAATATACGAAAATTAATATTATTGTGAATTTATAAGAGCATGTGTATAATGCAAATAATAGTTAATTATATGAAAGTAAAAATTCGGGTTATTTTAACAATGTTTTATACATATTGTTCTTATTTTAGTAAATATATATTTTAAAAACTATTTAAAAATATCGCAATACCATCTATTTTCAAATCTCGTCGTAAATATTTTCAAAATTTACATTGTTTAAAAATATTAATAAAAATAATCTATATTTTACATGATACAAGAAGATATTCACATGCGTATTTTATTTTAATGTATATAATATTAGTATCTATTTAAGACTTATAAGTAGATCTTAATTAAACATGAGAATTCATTGCAAAGTTTTAATCAGAGAAAAAATTCAACTCAATAAGAATATATTCAAATGATTATGTAACAATATAATATGTAATTTTATAGTTGACATGTTATTTTTATTTTTATAATATATATTTTACTTATATGTAATTTATAAATTTAATAAATATTTTAAGAATTCTTAAATATTTATGAAAATATATTTTTTTAAAGTATTATACGGGACAGATATAATATGTGTATTAATTATTTTAAAATAAAATATTCATATTTTTTTAATTAAATATAATCTATACAATAACGAGAAGTATTTTTTAATTATTTGCATATACGAGTATTATACAAATTTAATATGCATTTTAATTAAGGGGGAGTAATATTACTAACCATTCCGAAATGCAGTGAAACTTATAATCCCCAAAACTACATGCATGTAATTAGAAAACGGAGGCCCTCACAATTTTTTTTAATCCATTATTAACCAACAAACCCCACCCCAACCCAACCCTAGTGTTATTATTCTGTCTTTCGGAAAAAAAGAGAAAAGAAAACAAACAATTTTCATGGGATCCCAAGAACATTAATGAAGTGAGTGGGATCAATGATTGTTTGTTTATGATCATATGTGCCACTGACAGATGATGACAAGTTAGAATATTTGTTGGCATGCCATTGATTTTCCCACCATTCCAAGAATATTGGTCCCTTAATTTGAAATGGTAATATAATAGATTAATTAATAAACTAATGGTGTTTGGTGCTAACTAGCTAAGTATTAAGGTTATTGTAGATCATCTTAATTTATATCTTTGATTGGATGATTATTATTTGACTGTTTGCAGTGGATTGCATGTGTTGCTGATTTGTTATCTTTCTTCATGGATAAGTGATCACAATCAATCATTCATTATATGCATGATTACTTAATTTCTACTACTTTGAGTCACAATTTGGGGATTAGGGGAGGCTATTTACATGTATAGGGCGGCAGCTCTAGTAGTGTTATTGGGATAGTTCTGCTCTTTATTTTATTTTATTGAGAATCAAAATAATTTTAATTAATAATAATAAATATTGAGGATATATGATTGGATTAATAATATAAACATAATTGCGACAATTGATGTGATTATTTTTAAAAATAATTTGAAAACTAACAAATAATAAATAGCGTAATTGTAATACTCACTTTGGTCACACACACACACACACACACAAAAAAATAGATATTATTATTTTTCATCGTCCACAAAAAATAGATATATATTTTATTTAAAAAAAGTAATAATAACACATAAAAAATTAATTTTTTATTTAATTTACTTTATTTATTGAATCAATAAAAAGTTAAGAATAAAACAAGAAGAATAGCAAAAATTTCACAATCTTAATTATATTTATTTTGTTTTTTTTAATTTGCGTATTTTTGCATACTATTTTTTTTTTTTTGGACGAAATGAGTATAATTTTGTAATGATGATGATTAATGGTGATTCTTTAAGTAAAATAGTAGTAATTTGATGTGATAGATTGGAAGGTGAGATAATAGATTTAATAGTCTTTTCTAAAGAAATTCAAAATAAAAAAGAAAAAGAAAACATAATCTAAGAGTGTTTGATGTCTAACAAGGTTTGCCAAATAGGATTGTTTGTTTCATAGCTATTTACTGACCATGTGCTTGTCTCTTAGTTATCCACACACTTTTATAAAGTAGGGATAACCATATAATATGATTTGAATATTTGATAATATATGTATATTCCACACATTGCAAAAAGAGCGCTTCATTTATTTTTGAAATTTGGATTGGTCATGAACTGAAGAACATACTGTTTTGAAGATTCATATTTATCTGTTTTCTAGGTAGTGGTGACAAGATTTGACATATGCAAGATCAATGTGAAGTACATAATTGTGTAGAATCTTGATTTTGAAAGAAAAGATTATTTATGCACAAAAGATTCAAAAAATGAAATGGTAAGATTCAATCCCAACTAGAAGTACGTGGTCTTAATCACTTGACCATCGTTCAAATCCCACTATACATAGACTTTGTAGTACTAGGATCGGATATATTTTGTGTCCCTCGTACAATATACTCCTAATACATTTGAAAATATTTGATTGTTAATAGAATTTCAAGTCCGTTACAATGATTATAAGAATAACTAACGTTAATTTCTCATTGAAAGTTCAAAAATATTCCATTACAACTCGAAATTATACAAGTGCAATAAGTTTATTGTTGTGTCTTAATATTTGTGCCACAAACTCTTCAAATTAATACATTTTCAGATAGTTGTGTTTGCGTGTGTTTTTGTTTTTGATTGATATTGGTGAAATTCTCGAGGGTCAAGATTAGTCCGATAACACTACCCGTCATTAATCTGATACTAAAATTAACGGTATAATTTCAAATAAAATATTTATACTTTTAAGATGAATAATGATATTTTTCAATACAAAAATATAAATAATTACTTAAACATGTCATTAATTATAGTATTAAAAATGGCGACCACACAACAATTTTTGCGGTATAATAAAACCACTACTTGAGACAAAAAAAAAAAAAAAAAAGAATAAAAGGAAATTAATTTAAAGTTACACAATGATTGGTTTAGGATTTATTTGGATTCGCATTCGTTGGGATTCTGATCCTTATATTCATAATCTTGAGGTATTCAAAGTCTTATGAATAATAATAATTTTTATTTGTTATATGATTCAAAATCAAATCATTTTACTGTAGATGTCAAATCATATTTGAAAAATGAATGATAATGTTGTATTATATTGTATTTGATGTCAAAATCATATTTGAAAATTTATTTATGTTATATATAATATTGTATTTAGTAGTATTAAATTATTTAATTATAAAAAAATATTAATTAAATATTTAATTTATAAGTATTAAAATAAATAAATTATATATTTAATATATCAAATTTATATTTTGAACGATAGGAGAAACGCACTCTTAAATTTTGAATGACAGATAAAGGAAGGAGGGGTAGGTGTTGTGAAACACAAATTGAGCACACTCATTGGGCACTCAGAAGAGAGGGTTGAACGTGGCAAATATATGGAGAAAACTTTAGTTGGAAACATATTGAAGAGAATGGGACATAAAGAAGAATGATTGAAATAATAACATCTGTTGAGACTGTCAGCGATTAGACATATAGTAGATGATGATGATAATAATGATGTATATGTACTACTTAGGTACCCTCTTAACCAAGCATGCATGTTCTTATGTAACACTTGTACAAATCACCTGATGACCTCGGAATTTTCATTCATATTAAAATACACATTTTTTTTTTTAATATTAGTAGTAAATATTTTGATTTTTTTTTTGGGAATTATTACTTTTTTTTACATAAGGATATGACATTTTAGATTTTTTATTTATATGAGTAATAAATACTTTCATTACAGAAAAATAGACTAACACTAGCGGTCAAAATACAACCAGTATACGTTGACGAATTCTGACGGAAAAAAAATTGACGAATTGCTAACGAGCAAGGGGTATCAGCGATAAACTAATCAGCATTTTTATTAGGCGACAGGTCAAAACTCATCAACAATATTATTAAAAAAAAATGGTGACAAGCAAAGATCCGTCAGCAAAATTAAAAAGATATATATTGTTGGCGACCATTTAGGTCGTCAGCATTCTCGAATTCTAACACAATCCGTCCCCAATCTTTTTCTGCATTTGCAGAAACCAAAAAAAAAAAAAAATGCAGCGGCGGAGAAAGCCACCACCGGAAACGACCGTACCACCACCGCGACAGAATCGAGAGCACCACCACCACACCACGATGCCACCACTTTCGGCCAGCCACCAATAAGGTAATTTTTTTTATTTTTCATTTATTTTTTTTTATTAATTATATATATATATATATATATATATATATATATATATATATATATATGTGTGTGTGTGTGTGTGTGTGTGTGTGTGTGTGTGTGTGTGTGTGTGTGTGTGATTGTGAATTTATTTAGAAAATATTGATTATTATTGAGATTAATTAGCAAATAATTCGAGAAATTAGTGTTAAATTGTAAGTATTTAGATACTTGGGTTTGATTTAGAAAATTAGGGTTTGTTTAGGGTTTAATTTGGAATATTTCAAAAAAATAGGGTTGAATTATAATTATTTAGATATTTGCGTTTATTTTTAAAATTTAAGATTAGTTTGGGATTTATTTATCAATTAATTAAAATTTAGGGTTGAATTATAAATATTTATATATTTGGGTTGATTTCAAAAATATTGATTATTATTGAGTTTAATTAGCTATTAATTCAATAAATTAGGGTTAAATTGAAATTATATAGATATTTGAGTTCATTTTTAAAAATTAGGGTTAGTTTGCGGTTTATTTATCAATTAACTCAAGATTTGGGGTTGCATTATATATATATATATATATATATATCATATATCATATATATATATATATATATATATTTATATATGTATGTATATATGTATATTTGGGTTGATTTCATAAATAATGATTATTATTGGGTTTAATTAGCAATTAATTCAAAAACTTAGGGTTGAATTATAATTATATAGATATTTGAGTTCGTTTTCAA
>BMAC01000726.1:905283-950606 GCA_014905375.1 Phtheirospermum japonicum | reverse complement strand
AGAGAGAGAGAGAGAGGATTAGGTTCAAATGAGAACATTGTCCCTATATGTGAACTTAGGGTCAATTATGGGCTTTAGATCTAATTAAATGGACGGATCAGATTTTTTGTGTACTTCCTTATTTAATTAAAAGTATTAGCATTGTATAATAAAAACACTACTGATGTATATAACTGAAATTTAATAAAGTATTGTGATTGTATAATAAAAGCACTAGTTCGAAGGTCACATATAAGGACATGGTTCTCATTTGAACCCACCCCTATATATATATATATATATGTGTGTGTGTGTGTGTGTGTGTGTGTGTGTGTGATGACGTGATTTACGGTGCCGGTCGGGAGGTTTTGTCCCTCCAATAACGGATTTAAATATTTACTTTAGGATCAATTGTATTCTTTCTTTATACACTGAAACATTTACCTCAGACCCGTTTGGAATTTAGTATCAAAAAGAGAGTTTGATACTAAGTTCTGAATTGTCTACTTATTTGGACAGTTTGAGAATGCGATTGTAATGTGATTATCTTACTACGTATGTATTTTGTGGAATTTTGAATTTTGGTTTCCATCTCTCATTTTATTTTCGGGTGCACTGCAATATATGTGTACTTAGAGAACTAAGGGGAGGTGCTGCCGAGATTTTCAAGTTTTCAAAATGCGTAATAAGATAATTTTATAACTGAACATTACATTCTTGAATGGGATAGAGCCCTTACAAAAAACTCAATCATTTTCTAAAGGCACCCTCATAGCGCTCGCTTATTTATAATTTGATCATCTATATTATTAATCACAATTAGGATATCATATGATGAGTTCTGATCGTAGTTGGATGTACAAACGGAGGGTTTCATACAATATGCACTCACCCATTGAGCAATGAAGGACAGAAAAAAATTGTAGTGTCCTTGTAGTCATACTAAATGTAGGAATTACAGTTACCACGATATAAATGAGATCATATTTCATCTCGTTAAAAATGGATTCGTACCAGATATATGGACATTCTGAAATAAATCTTGATTGCACGCATCGTGTCAAATTGAGTTTCACGTTGAATGATCATGTTACGCCGCTCGTGAAAAACTCTCAAGTTGCTTACATCAATATAGTTCACGATGTAACCGATCTGAACTTTGTATTGAGCCTTAATGTTGAAGAACCGCCTAATCCTAAGGCCTAGAAGTTTTACAATATGTTAAGTGCTGGAAATCAACCTATGTATCCCGGATGTGAGAAATATTCTCAGTTGTCTCTAGTTGCCCGTCTCATGAACCTGAAGGCAGAAAATCGCATGTCCCAAAAGTGCTATGATCAAGTACTGGATTTAGTAAAAGAAGTTGTGGCGAAAGATAATCATATACCAGATGACTTTTACAATAGAAAGAAGTTATTGAGGGGCGTGAATGGGTAAAAGCTTTTAAATTTTCAGATGGATATACATCAAATCTTGGGCGTTGCATCGATATGAAGGGATTGAAATTGTTTGGGATAAAGAGTCACGACTATCACGTTTTCATGCAAAAGTTGATACCAATTGTCATTCGAGAACTGCTTCCCATCATGTGTGGAAGGTCCTCTCAGAGTTGAGTTTGTTTCTCAAGAAACTCAGCTGCAAAGTGGTTAAGACTGATGATATGAGTCGTTTAGATCATATATTCCTCTAATTTTGTGTCAACTTGAAAGGATCTTTCTGCCTAGTTATTTTGATTCCATGGAGCATTTGCCAGTTCACTTAGCATACGAGGCGATAATTACAGGTCCAGTGCAATATAGGTGGATGTATCCATTTGAGAGATTTCTTCGCAAACTGAAGGACAACGTGAAAAACAAGGCGAGCGTTGAGGGCTCGATAGTAAATGCATATCTTATCGAAGAGGCATCAACTTTCATTTCGTACCATTTTGAAGATCACGTTTTAAAAAAAAAGGACAAATTTTCCTCATAATGATGATGGACAAAATGATGAAGATGATGATGACGACGTTACTTCATTGTTAAAAAGATATGGTGAAACGTTCGCGGTATCAGAAAAAAAGATTTTTGAGCAAAGAAGAATTCGACGCAGTGAGAATTTACATTTTATTGAATTGTGAAGAAGTACAAGATTTTATCAGGTTCGAAATGCGAACATTTATAAAATTTTAACAAAATATTAATTATATAATAAACTAAGACAATTTTAATATTTATTCATATGCAGCGTCTTCACGTAGGTTGTAAAACATTCTCAACCAACATTACAGATGGTGGACTGAACAAAAAATTAGAAAGTGAATTTGTCAATTGGTTTGAGAGATATGGGAGTTGTTCTAAAATAATTATATAAAATTTTGACGTATATATGCCATTTAAATCAATATCTTAATAAATAATATGTTTATTACTTTCTGTCGTTATAGGAACAAAACCCCTTGAACAATGTCACCGACAAGTACATTAGAAGTCTAGCACTAGGTCCATCACGATGTGTGACTACACATCATGGTTGCAAGATAAATGGATACAGATTTCACATAGTTGTATACGGATCAAATAGATCAAATTCGAGCACTGGCGTCTATATAAAAGGAATAAACTATGGAGATGATGAGTATGATTACTATGGTCGTCTCGTAGAAGTTTTTAGACTCGGCTACACTAGGTTACCTTAAAAGAGCACACTAATGTTCAATTGTGAGTGGTTTGACCCAACTCTTGCAGACACAAAGGTTCATCTTCAATATAATCTTGTCAATATCAATTATAAGCGTATATTAAATAGCTATAAGCTGTTTGTACTTGCTGCCCAAGCTGTTCAAGTTTACTACTGCCCTTATCCGAGTTTGAAATGAGACAAGTTGGATTGGTTAGCAAAGTGCAAAATTAAAACAAGATCGACAGTAGAGTTTATCGAGCCTATGATGCCTAATCAATTCTTTGAAGAGGAGCGATAGAAATGCACAATTCAATACTATTGGAGGATGAAGATTTTTAATTACACATCAACCTTATTATTAATGAGTCGAATGAACTTGTCAATGAGGCAGAGGAGGAGACAGAAGATGAGTTTCTAATCGATGATGAAGATATAGACGAAGATGAGTTTGATGATAACCTAGATAGCGAAAGTGTCAGTTTAGGTTAATTATAAAACTAAGACATACATACATATATAGTTTGAAATTATATTAACTCATTTATCCTGGTTCAATTGTGCTTAACTTTTAATATTTTTAGATGAGAGGTAGAAGTCGTGGACGTTTTTCTCTAGGCCCATTTTCGGGTGGTGCTTCTCTTGGTTCATCATCCTCGTCACTTAGAGAATGAAGACAATGATATGATGGACTTATCAGCAGGGATTCCACCGATAGTTCCAGCCACCCCGTCCGATACTAGTACATCGAGAGACCACATGCCACCACGTTTTGGTATGATCGAGGTCTATGTCGTCCCCAAAAGGTAAGTAAATTTAATTTAATTTTTATTGCTAATAAATTCATTGTTTTAGTATATTACTCTAATAAACTCTATATTTTACTAGGCTACGCAGTCAGTCGCCGGAGTTACCGATGATTCTTCGGCTGATCTACGAGGCTCGTGTACATCCTGATGGGTGGAAGTACGAGCATATTCCTTAGTCTCATTGTCAGTTGTGGTGGCCTGAGTTTTTGGTAATTAACTAACATTATTTTTGAAAGTTGTTATATATAATGATTTTTATTAATCAAATTGTTTTATTTTGTTTTGCATAGGCTCCACTAGTAGAAGGCGAAGTGGAGAACATAGGGGAGGGTGCCCGCGTGTGTGGGCGAGGACATTTGTAGAAGATGGGTAGTGGAGTTCGAGAAGGCGGAGATAAGAAGCAGTTCGAGCAGGCGAGTAGGAATAGGATGAGCGAGCCCGGCGGACCTGGTATTGGATAGCCAAGCACATAGGAGGATCTCGAACAGTGATTGGTCATACACGTCAGCTCGTAAGTAAATTTAAATGTGTTTGTATATTTAGATCGTAAGTAATTAATTAGTTCATAATTAGTAATAAATTAAAATATAATTTAAATATTGTATACAGCGTGAGGATTTGGGTAGGGAACCAACTGCATTCTAACTTTTCTTAACTATACACCAGAGACCCGACAACACTTTCACTAATCCTGTATCGCAGCAGATTTTCTAAGTATTTTTTTAGATGTAATTAATATAAATATATATATATATATATATATATATATATATATCTTTCATTTTTAACCCTCACAACGGTAAATTATGCATCAATCAAAATATTGTAGGAGGAGTATCAGAGATGTCTAGAGGAGAGACGTGCTTCATCACAGGATCCTGCCAACGTTAACGAGGACGAGCTCTATCTAGAGATCGTCGAAGTGAAGAAGGATCGTCGATTTAGCACGGGATGCTTAGGAGATCTTCTGCCTTCGAAAACTTTCAGAAGCGGTACCTCATCTGCTACGGATAGCCGTGTCACGGAGCTCCAGGCGCAGCTGAATATTTTGAATAGCCAGGTCGAGAGTCAGCTAAAGGCGAGCGAGCAGTCACATAAGGAGCAGCTCCAAGCGATGCACGAGGAGCATGCGCGTGAGCAGCTCGAGTTGGAGGCGACTCCGTCAGCAGGTGATGCAGGAAGTCGCCGCAACGATGAGAGCGCGACGTCGACGGCCGCCCTCTCATCCTCCAGATGATTAAGCAAAGTAGTAGTGTTAGGAACAAAGAATATTTATGTGTGATATTTTATTTAAACTTTATACATTACATGATATATATATATATATATATGTTAATTAATTATATTATATTTTTAATTATATATTTATTTGGGACATGCAAATTATTTTTCGTATTTCATTATTAATTTTTGGCATAAGTACGGGTAAAAATAATAAATAAAATAAAATAAAAATAAAATAAAATAAAGTTTTAAAAAATATTTATTTGAAATTGCTGAAGAGTGAAACCCGTCAATATAATCTGAAATTGCTGACGGACTCAACCGTCAGCAAATGCTGAAAGAACAAAACCTGTCAGCATTATTTAAATTTGCTGACGGGTATCGATTCATGTATAGAAAAGTGCTGATGGATACAACAATCTCGTTAATAATCAATTTATTGACGTTAAAAAAAATGACGGGTGCAGTCCATCAACAAATCTGTCAGTAAATAATTGCTGGCGTGTTTGTTGACGAATCCGTTCATCAGCAATAACCAAATTTTTCTGTAGTATCTCAAATACAAATTTAAATATAAGTGGTATATGATATATAAACATAGAGAACTTCTACGTGCGTACCATTGTTGTATACTTATATATATATATATATATATATATATATATATATATATATATTCTAATCACATGATTAATTCTATCTTGATCCAAAATATAATGAAACAAATAGAAAGGGTTGAGAAAAATAATGAAACGAGAAGAATGCATGATAGAAAGAAGTGGGCCACTTGGTTTTATTTCTAAATTTATTTCCATATTCCAATATCTATAAAATTGAACTGTCCAAACAAAAATAGATACGTGAACAAATGTAAGATTGACAAAACTAGAAAATTCTTTCAGATTATTAGAAGAGTTATTGTACCTGTTTTAATTGTATTTTCAGTATTATGATGTTTAGTTATTTTATGTAATTCGCTATTTTAGTAGTTTTATGTCTTCGTTTTTTCTTTTTTTAGTATTTTAATTGTATTATTATCATACTAGACATCGTAATATTTTTATTTTTTATCATATATAATTAAGTTAACTTTAATATTAATTTCTCTCAAAATTATTGAAGTACAAAAAAAACCCTATAATATCTCAACCAAATAATAATTTTTACAACATTCAAAAAGAAGATTAAAGCCAACAAAATGGTGTTGTGAACGGCGCTAAGGTCATTTTTGGTGTTGCAGTAAATCTACTGTCATTAGGACATTTATACTTTCACAAATCTGAAGGGTGAAAATTCATTCTTTCAAATAAAATTTAAAACAAAAAGGTTTTGGAGTTGATTTTTTGTGGACTACCCTTCAAAATGAAGAAGAATATTTTACAATAAGTCTCTTGGGAATGCTCTAAGAAACATGTGCCAAGGTTAATCCTACGATACAAATTTATCTGAAAGACAAAAGGGATATTGAATGAACTTTCATTTCTTTTTACATTCATTTTTGGAGAAAATAAATTAAAATCTTATTTTTAAATATTAGAAATCGTAAATCTAGGATAAAAAGTTTTTGAAGTGTAATGTAAATGTAAATAAAAAATAATCCTCATACCCAAGCGCAGTCTAAACTCTAAAAAATTTATTTGGAAGGACTTTTTGTCAAATTGCCCTAATCCAATTGAGATAGATTACCAAACCACAAGTTTTTCCTATTCCTACAGAAGGTTGTGTTGACAGTGTTGTTGATGTTTAGTGTAGACGTGGTAATGGAACCACAAGTGAGAGAGGATATACACTTTGCTTACACGATTTGCTATATATGTACCACCATTATACTTGTATACAAATATCGTGCAGCCCTGGTCCTCCTGATCGGTTTGTTGCCATCCAGGTGTTTTGCAGCCCTGGGACGGATCAATTAATGAAATTGATAAAAAGAGGTATCATGTGATGTAACCGGTCTCACATGAGACCTACTCATAATAAGACTTGCTAAAATAATTTTTAAAAAATAAAAACATTATATGAAAACTGATAAGAAAAATAATTATAATAATAAATGAAATTTTCTTTATATTTAAGAAAAGTATGTTGGTATAAATTAAGAAATTCTTTTACCTTTTCGGACATAAAGAACGAATTTCTTACTTTTTAAGACATAAAATAATAAATTTTCTTACCTTTTCGAACGTAAAGCAAGAATTTCTCTAATTTTTTCGGACATAAAGTAAGAAATCTCACTATAAAATAAGAAATTCTCAAACATTAAGTAAATGATACATAATAATAATTTGCTATCAATTAAAATTATTTCTTTTTTAGCAAACAAAAAATTGTGTTTAATATGTTAAACATGCATAACATTTTCACATCATGTAAGAAGTTTTTGCATTCAGGTAAATAATTTTCGAACATATATGAAAAAAAAAATGATTCTCCATACATGCTTATACCACTTATAGAGACTCATTGTGGTGTGTATCAAAATATCACTTTGAAAATGACGGTCAATCATTTCTTTATGAGAATTAACCGAATGCAATCCTAAATCTAACTTTATGAAATTTAAAATCAAATCGAATTAATCTCATTAATCAGACTTAATTCAGGTGGTGAAAACTTGATCTCACAAATTTTAATACTAGTTCTTGTCATGTAAACAGTTAGCCCAAAATAAATTTATATATAAGTTTAATTTTTTGAAAAACTGAATATTAATAAATCACGTACTCATGATATCACATCTCACATCGACGCCATTTTATTCCGGGATTAATGCAGTTCTTATTCATATTCAATCATCAATTACTATAATACACAAAACTCAACACCTTGTTGGTTGCTTAAATTTGAGATGATTTATGTCAATTTAGCATTTAGGATTAATTAGTACATGCAATTTCCAAAAGGATAATCAATTATGATTTTATTAATTATGATTTTCCACGTTGAACCTACCGTGGTTGAACGTGCCCCTACAACCCATAAACGAGTGGATAGAGGATCGGAACTCTACAAGAATATACCATTTTTTGATTGCGACTACGAAAACATTCCTACTGATTCTATTCATGTCCCTAAACAAGACTACTACTACAACAAAGATGAAGGAGTGTTGAGAAAAATCATGATATTCAGAGATAAAAAAACATATCATGTGGGCTGCAAAGATTATTTTGTGCGTGTCGCCAAGTGTGCGTATAGAGTGGTACAGAGCAACCCAAAAGTTTGGAAAGTTGTTTGTTTACCAATACCACTTGTGGAGAATCATGTAGATATTGCGAATCCATTAATCAACGAATCACCTAAATGCGGATGGTGTCTCCGCGCTAATTCTCGTAAAAGAAAAGGGTGTTTGAGAAATCACAAGACTGGGTTCTGCGCACAGATATTTTGCATCTTTTACACGTGACGATCACCCCAATTTGTGTAAAAATATGATTTCTATACTCATTACCACTCATGTCGAGCATGATCCGTTATATGGCGCTTTGTATGTCCAGATGGCCGTCAAACAAGAATATGGTTATAAAGTTCCATATCACAAGGCATGGCAAGGTTTGCGAAGAGCTCGTGAAAATATGTACGGGTTGTGGGAGCAGTCGGTTCAACATTTACCAAAATACATGGAGGCCTTGCAGACGTACAACTCAGGGACAGTGGTCGAGTGGCTACACAAATCTTCTGGAATACCCGGTGTGCATATGTTAAGATTTGTATTTTAGGTATTTTGACCATGTATCGAGGTTTTTAGACATTGTCGCAAGGTGATCAGTGTTGATGGAACTTTTTTGGTTAAAAAATTATAAGGACACGTTGCTGATGGCATGTACAATTGACGTAAGCCAACAAGTCTTGTCACTAGCTTATACACATGGTTTCAAAACATATTGTTCGCGAGATAAAAGGGGTTTGTCTTATATCTGATCGACATGCCGGACTACTTAGTGCACCACAACGAGTTTTTGCATTCTCTTCTAACGTTTGACATGTCTCTTCTAACTTCAATACGTATTCCAAGTCTGTGAAATTGAAGGATATGTGTTTTAAAGCTGGAGGAGAACCTAGAGTTACAGTCTTCCATAAAATATGAAACAGAAAGTTTGAAGGTGCCAAAATTTTAAAACCAAATATGAAACATAAATTGCTGACATATATATGTAGGGTTTACATCAAATAACAAATATAAATATTAACATCAAAATGTTTCTTAATATCTAATACCACTGCTCAGCTGGAGGATCAAATGGAGGCCGTTGAGGCCGAGACTAAACTCTCATCATTGCGGTGACCTCTTCCATCATATGATGCTGGAGGATTGCCTAGATCTCGAGATGTTCTCCCGCATGCGCCTCGCAGAGCTCTTGGAGCTGCTCCTGATGGGCCCGCTCATCCGACTCTCTCCGAGTCTCGCCCTGAATCTTAAACTCTGTTGTTGTGTCTAGAGCTTCTAACACGGCTATGTCGATGAGAGGAAGCACTACCGCCTCTGAAATCTTCAATCCACATGACTCCAGAAGCAACCCGTGCCAAAATATTGACCCTTCTTCACCCCCACGAGATATAGATAGACCCCGTCCTCGTCAATATTGTTCGTGTCCTGTGACACCTCACGTCTCTCCTCCAGACGTCTCTGATAGTCCTCTTTGAATATTTTAGTTAATATATAACTTCAATCAGTATTAAAAATGAAATATATATACACACTCATATATATACTTACAAATGTCTACTGTGATACGGGGTTAATAATTGTGTCGTCGATTCTCTGATGCATAGTTAAAAAAATATCGTACGCAGTAGGTTCTCTACCATTTTCCTCACGTTGTGTTCAATATTTAAATTATATATTAATTCATTAATTATCAAGTAATTAATTACTTACGTGGCAAATTTACAAACATAAATTTAAAGTTACTTATGAGCTTACGTGCATGACCAATCGCGAATCGAGACCCATCTCTGTACTTTGATATCCCTGTACCAGAGCCTCCAGGCTCTCTCTAACTATTCTTACTCACCTGCTCGGATCTCGCCTTATTCTCCGGCTTATCCCACTCTGTTTGTTAGGGGTGAGCAAAAAAACAAAAATCTGAAATAACCGATCGAATCGAACTGAAATTTTTGGTAAGGTTCGGTCTTCTGTAAATTCGGTTCAGTTTTCAGTTTGATAATTCTAAAAAAATCAGTTATTTCGACTCAGTTCGATTTTACAAATAAGTTTCAGCTTAGTTCGGTTTTAAGCGAAATATAATTAAAAAACTAAAAGATAATATTTATATTACTTATTATTATTTTTTATTAATTCGGTTCGGTTCGGTTACTTCGGTTTTAAATGTCTTTTCGGTTTAGTTCGGTTTGCAATTTTATAAATATTTAGATTATCGATTTTTCCGATTCGGTTTTAGACTTAATTTTGATTCGGTTCGATTTGAAATTTTATGCAAATTTTAGTTTTGGTTATTTTGATTTGGTTCGTTTTTCGTTCGAACCGACCGAATGCTCACGCCTACTGTTTGTTATCTCATACAGATATCCCTGCTTACGCACGTGGGTTAGCATCCCGTAAAATTCCACTTCCGCCTCCACTCGTTGAGGCGGCTGCCCTACTTAATACCCATATTGCTTTAAAAGATATCCTTCACGAGGCTCCAGAGGTGGATTTACGGCCACCCTTGGGGGGCCCACGACTTCCCCAAGTTTTTTAAAAACCCATTACTATTATATAAGATTAATTTTAGTATTGAGTTTATTGGTAAACTCTATATTGTTGAGTTTTTTTCCCCTATCCTTTCTTCTTGTTTTACTTATTCTATTTGACATCAACATACAACTCATCAACAAAAATATTTAATTTGGCTTCTTTCTTCTAGTATAATACTAATAATCAATATAAATTTTGATTTTCACATCAACAAACATATTTTATTCGGTCTTCTTCTTTGGTATATATAATGCTACTTATCAATATAAACTTTGATTTTCAAATCAACACACATGTTAATAACAAATATATTTGATCGAATATGCCTCAAAAGCTTTTGATTTTCTTACTTATCAATATAAACCTTGGTTTTCAAAATTTTTAGTCCTTATTTTTCTATACAATTATTTTTGTCTTTTAATTGTGGCGGCCTCCCCAAATTTAGAGTCCTAGATCCGCCCCTGCGAGGCCCACAATATACACTCGGGGCCAAATAACAGTACCTTCAAAATAAAAAATTAATTAATACAAAACGGTTATGTATAATACAACTAAAATTATATACATATGTAAATATTAGTTAATTATCAAGAACTCGAGACACCACAAATCTCGATGATATTGAGGGATATGCTCGTATTTCCACCCATCGGGGTGTACATGAGGTTCGTGGATCCTTGAAAAGTCATCGATAACTCTTTCAGTAACTACACAACCTAATCCAATTTATAGTTTATTAGAGTAATATATTAATATAAAAGATTTATTACAATTGAAAAATAATTTAAAGTTACTATTCTAGCGCCGATGATATGGATCTCGATCATAACAGGACATGGTGGCATGAGGCCTCCGGATATACAGGCCTCGGATGAGGTAGCAGGAGCGGTCGAAGGTGGAGTCCCTCCCTATAAGTCCATCATATAATCGTCTTCATTATCTAATTGATTCTGTGACAAAGAGGATGAACCAAGAGAAACACGACCTAAAGATGGATCGAGAGAAGTACCACGTTGACCACCCAAACCCTTCATGTATAAAACTATTAAAAACTGAGCATAGATCCACGTTAAAATTAATATTAAAAATCAACCCACAGTGACAAATAATTACAATTGAGCGCCCTTTCCGAATTAATCCCTAATAAACACAATATTAAAATTAATATTCGAAATCAACCCACATTAATAAAATAATTACAATTGAGACCCTTCTTTCGAATTAATCCCTAAACAAACCAAACATTAAACTAATATTCAAAATCAACCTACATTAACAGGATAATTATAATTAAACCCTTTTTTGAATTAATAACTAATGAACCCTACATTAAAATATTCAAAATCAAACCTAAATTATCACAATAATCTAAATTTGAAAAAATAAAAAGGGAGAAAAAAAAAACTAACCTAGAGCTTAATTGTCGAAGTCGTGATGACTAGTGGTGGTAGCGAGCGGGAATGCGGCGTGGTGATGGCAACTGACTGTGTGCTGGCGGCGGCTTGAGTGGCGAGCGGGGAGTGGGCTGGGGCGAGTAGTGTGGGTGGCGACTGATAGTGGCAGTTGTGCGGCGGCGTTGGCTCCACCCCGCCTCTCTCATTTTTTCGTTTCTATTTGAGATGGGGGCGGTTGCGATATATTTTTATAGTTTGGTCGACGACCATAAGTGTCGTCGACATGGTTTTTTTAATATGCCAACGGGCTTTGGCCGCCAGTGTCGAGTGGTGTAGGTGTCTCGTCGACATTTCTATCGGTAATTTGTGGTGCGGTCACTTGACGTCATTTCGTCGAAGGGAAGCCGACGGCGATTTCACCGACGAGTTGTGTTTGCCAGCATATTGACAGTTGTCGATGTACGATGACTAGATGTCACTTGTCGGTAAAAGTCGTCGGTATCCTCCAGTTATTTTTGTAAAGGCAATAGGTAGAAAAAATGTGTGACCAAATGAGAAAAAAAACCTTTATATTTTATTGACTAATTAGTCAATGTTTCATAATTTAACTTCTAATTTTTGTTTTAATTACTTATATTCCGATCATATAATATATTTAACCGGTTAAAATTTCGGTTAAAATTTCATATATGGGAGAGTATATACTAAATATTTTCTTAATAAATAAATCAACGATTAAAAAAATTAGGCCAAATTTGAAAGAAGAAAGAAAGAACGTACACCTCAATGGTACGCGGGCGAGTATTTGGCAATTGGGTGACATCGGCGAAGCTTGAAAGCGAAAGCGCGATGCAGCTTGTTGGAATGTATGGGTGGGGGCCCCCAGGATGAAGGCGTTGGAGAGCAGCGCATGTGGGGCCCAAGTATTGTTAGCCCTTCCCACGCCGCTGGGACCCACTGACAGAATTCCGTTGTTTACTGTTTCTCTCTCTCTCTTCCCCCTATGGACTTATGTGAGCCTCAACGAGGGATTTGCTTCTCTTCTCTCTCTCTTTTTATTTTAATTTTTATTTTTTGGGTTCTTGCGTGCCAACTGCCCCATATACATACACACATATCCCGAGTACAATCTTGTAATCATTACACTCACTCTTTCTCTCTCTATATCCACAGCCCCACCTTCGTCTTTTGATTCTCTCTCTCTCTCTCTTTGAATACTGTAGTGTATTATATAAGCATAGGGGTATAGTTAGCTGCCTGCCCTTCTGATACTTACTTAACTGGGTTTCGTTTTCTTTGCATGATTTCAGATTATATTTCTACTTATATATATACACACGCACATACATACATACATACTCTCTCTTCATCACTACTTTATTTGGTCTAAGTAGTCATAAGCTTTTACCAGTGTTGCATGGGATGGATTCTTCAACTGGACAACACCAACACCAACACCAGGTGGGTTTTTAATTTCTTTTTCTTTCTTTCTTCTTCTTTTATCTGTTGAATTCTTCCACTTTTGGGAGGATTTTTTTTTTTTTTTCAAAATGGATTCATGAATTTCTCGAATGTAAATAAACTTTATGTATCCAAATTCCAGTACTTTTGGGGTTGTTAATTAAATGTTGGAATTAATTAGATCTATATTGAAGGGTTCATTGTTGAGTGAAAAAAAAGAAACTTAATTGTAGCAATTGAAAGTTCAGCGTGTGCGAATTTGGTTCTGATTTTTGTGCTGCTATATTAGACTTTGATATGATTCTTTTTTTTTTTTTTTTTTAATGTGCTTGTTTGTTTGTGTGTGTTTCTTTCTTTTGGGTACCAATCAACACACAAATTTCTCTGGAAATTTTCCACTTTTTGCATCATAAATTCTAATTCAAGCACTTTTTTACTATAATTTAGATTAATTATGTGCTAAAATACATGAAAAAAGGTGTGAGCTAGATAGTCTTGGTGCTTTTTGACCTGAGATTTACAAATTGCTTGACTAATCAAGCACTATTTTTCTTCATTGATTTTGCAGCTAGGAATTATGTAATTTATTTATATTTTAGACTCACCAATATACATACATCTAATTATCAGGAAATGAGTTCCCAAACACTAGAAAGCATGCTGGTGTGCACAAAATCATCACAGCAGCAGCAGGACAAGAAGCCAAGGCCAGCTGATATGCAAGCCATAAAGTGCCCCAGATGTGAGTCCTCAAACACCAAGTTCTGTTACTACAACAACTACAGCCTCTCCCAGCCCAGATACTTCTGCAAATCCTGCCGCCGCTACTGGACCAAAGGTGGGACCCTCCGGAATGTTCCGGTGGGCGGCGGGTGCAGGAAGAACAAGCGATCCTCGTCCTCTTCCTCATCCTCCTCCTCTAAGAGAAGCAGCCAAGACAACCCCATTCCCAGCCCCATTCCCTCTCTATCATATGATCACTCCAGTGACCTTGGCCTAGCCATTGCTAGGCTTCAAAAGCAACAGACCGCAATATCGGCCGGTCAACTATTGGGTTTGGACGATCACGATCATTTCTCGATTTGGGGGAACCCGAGCATGCCCCACCACCACCATCTCGCCGCCTCGTCATTCGACGACGGGCTCGGGCTCAGGAGTGGGTTTCTCGAGAACCCGCCGAGTTTGTACTATGGGATGGGGAATGGGAGTAATAGCATGGGGGTGGGAAATGGAGGGATGGGCATGAGTGGGGCCCAGGAGATGGGGATCCCGTTTGAGGATTTCAGCGGCTCGGTGAAGCAAGAGGGTCGTAACGGGGGTAGAGACGTCGGTGAGGGGAGGGTTTTGTGGGGATTCCCGTGGCAGAACACGGGTGGTAACGGGGATGGCAATGGGGCGGATCTGGATTCCAGTAGGTCGCTCAACTGGAGCGGCATTGGCTCGTCTAATTGGCACGGCCTTCTTAATAGCCCGCTCATGTAACCGACCCATGGATCTTGGGACAATTGCAATTATCCGAGCGTATACGGATAATTGTAATTGTCTTGAGACCCCGAATCAATAGGCGAAAATGGGCCTAGTTAGAGAACTTGGTTTGGTAATAGATTTTTTTTTTTTTTTTTGAAGTATTGTAAGTTAAAAAAACCTTTAATTTAATGGTATGGGTTTTTTTTGGGTTTTTTATTTTGTCTGTAGTGAGATGGAATTGGTTTACTTGAGTGATTCTGTCTCTTAATGGTTTTGTTACTTTGTTTGTATGATGACAAACTAATGGAATTTCAAACTCAATTCATGTTTGTTAGTTTTGTTCTCTTCCTCTTACCAGTTAGTACCATAAAAAATAGTTGAACAATGTGCAGTGTTTCTTGGAATTTTGTTTGGCTATTCAGAGAAAGCAATTGATAGGAATTGACAATGATGTTACAATAGTTTCAGTCTGTAAACTCTGGACAAGAGATCTTCATATTGGCAGGTGTTTTGGTCTCAAAGAATATGAAAATAAAAATGTGTGGGTTGTTTTCAACTACTATATTATATATATTCATACTTTCAGTTTTCGAACTTGAGATTTATGGTGTCAAGAACTCCCCTACTGTTTTCAAGATATTCCATTCATGATCTTCTATAGTGATTATTAAAATATTATAAGGGAATAATAATTAAAGGATAATTGTTTCGCTAGTCCCTATGCCGTAGAAGTTGAGTGAGTGAGCATGAGGAGCAATTTCAAGATAGATTTTCCACGTTTTCGGCAGATCAAATCCAACAACAGATTTGGGCGTGACATGAACTTCTATTTAATATTGCCAGGAGCTAGCTAGGACTTAGAAAACCATATCATTTTTCTAGAACTTCTGTGTATTTTTATATATATCTATTTTAGCCATTTTAATCATACATACAACGTATCTTGTTTTTTTAATACAATGTGTGTGTATATAGAAATTATCGTGGTGCCGTAAATACATATAAGATTTAAATTAAACACAAATAAATAATAGACACATACGATAAAATGTCTTACATCATAATAGATAAGCAAAAATAAATTAAATTAATCTACACGAACGGACTTTGAAATTAAGAATTACAATATATACATTAACGAATAATTTGTTGTGAAACTAAGAAAAGAGAGGAGAGAATGATCAAGAGACTTGTTTATTATGGGGACTACAGTCCCTTTTTATAATTACAAGATTAGAGTTTAGGGGTAGGATAGTCATTCATATAATATGTAATTAAGGCAATTAATTAATTACAACACTCCCCCTTGAATGACCTAAAAAAAATGCTGCCTCGTTAAAACCTTGCCAGGAAAACCCAATGGGACAAAACCTGATCGAAGGAAAAAGAGTACAGCCCTACTCCCCCTGAAAAACATGTCTATAGATCTTTGAGTCGCCGCATGCCTATCTTGTGTACCAATCTTTTAAATGATGATGTTGGTAATGCTTTCTGAATAAGTCCGCCAAATTATCATATGAGCGAATTTGATGGATATCAATATCGCCATTCTTTTGGAGATCATGTGTGTAGAAGAACTTTGGAGATATATGCTTTGTCCTGTCACCTTTTATATATCCTTCTTTGAGTTGTGTGATGCACGCTGCATTGTCTTCATATAACACAGTCGGCTTATCCTTTGTTGACGCTAATCCGCATGACACTTGGATGTGATGTGTTATATTTCTTAACCATATACATTCTTGACTAGTTTCATGGATTGCAATGAGTTCAGAATAATTTGCAGATGTTGCTGTTAAAGTTTGCTTCACAGATCTCCAAGATATAGCAGTTCCTCCACATGTAAATACATAGCCTGTTTGTGATTTGGCTTTATGTGGATCTGAGAGATAACCTGCATCTGCATATCCCACTAAAGTATTTCCAAAATTTTCGAGATAATATAATCCAAGGTCGATGGTGCCTTGTAGATAACGTAGAACGTGCTTAACACCATTCCAATGTCTTAAAGTGGGTGCAGAGCTATATCTTGCAAGGAGATTTACAGAAAAAGCTATGTCTGGTCTAGTGCAATTAGCAAGATAAGATTATGCACCAATTGCACTAAGATATGGTACTTCAGGACCAAGTATCTTTTCCCCATCTTCAATTGGTCGAAACGGATCTTTATTTACTTCTAATTGTCTAACAACCATTGGTGATGACAGTGGATGTGCTTTATTCATGTAAAAATGTTTTAATACTTTTTCTGTATATGATGATTGATGAACGAATAATTCTCCATGGACATGCTCGATTTGAAAACCTAGACAAAGTTTTGTTTTTTTCAAATCTTTCATCTCAAACTCATTTTTCAAATATTCAGCAGTTTTATTGAGCTCTTCAGGAGTCCCAATTAAATTCAAATCATCAACATAAACTGCTATAATTGCAAATCCATTAATTGTTTTCTTTATAAAAACACAAGGACAAATATCATCATTTTTATATCCTTCTTTATGTAAATATTCACTAAGTTTATGGTACCACATTCGTCCAGATTGTTTCAGCCCATACAACGATCTTTGTAGTTTAATTGAAAATATATTTTTGGGGTATGAAGTACTTGCTTCTGGCAATTTATATCCTTCGTGGATTTTCATGTATATGTCACTGTCTAGTGATCCATATAAATATGCAGTAACTACATCCATAAGGCGCATATCAAGTTTTTGTGACACAGCTAGACTAATCAAATATCTAAATGTAATTGCGTCCATTACTGGAGAGTATGTTTCCTCGTAATCGATTCCTGGTCTTTGAGAGAAACCTTGTGCTACGAGGCGGGCTTTATATCTTTTAATTTCATTCTTTTCATTTCTCTTTCTTATAAATACCCATTTGTATCCAACGGGAATAACATTTTTGGGGGTTTGGATTATAGGTCCAAACACTTTTTGTTTTTCCAAAGAATTCAATTCAGCCTGTATAGCTTCTTTCCATTTTGGCCAATCATTTCTATTTTGACATTCTCCGATAGACTTTGGTTCAGGATCCTGAGTTGATATCTCAAGAGCTATATTATAGGCGAATATATCATCCATGATGACATTTTTTCTCTCCAATAATTTATAAGAGTATAAATAATTAATCGAGATCTCATTATTTTTGGACACTAATAGTTCTTCAGGAACTACATTAGTTTTATGTGATTGATCAATCATTTTTGTCATTGCTTGGTCCCTATCTTGAACTTTTCTCTTTCGGGGTACAGAATCTTTGGAACCAACCGGTCGACCACGTTTTTGACGTATTTTAGATTCATTTGCTAATATTGCCTGTCCTACAGGGACATAAATTTTGGCTGGTGTATTTGCAGCTGGTATGAGAGATTGTGTCACTTTTCTTGTATCAACAAAAGCATCAGGTAGTTGATTTGCAACCTTTTGCAAATGAATTATTTGTTCAACTTCTTGTTCACATTGATTATTCCTTGGATCAAAATGTGACAGAGTATTTTCATTCCAATAAAGACCTTTATTCTTTTCTTGATGTAGTTTTGTCCCGCCTAGTGTTGGATATGTCATTTCATCAAAATGACAATCTGCAAAACGTGCAGTGAATAAATCTCCTGTTAAAGGTTCAAGATATCTTATGATTGAAGGAGAATCAAATCCAACATATATTCCAATTCGTCGTTGGGGACCCATTTTTGTATGTTGTGAGGCTGCAATTGGAACTTTAACAGCACAACCAAAAATTCGTAAATGAGAAACATCAGGTTCTCGACCGAATACAAGTTGCATGGGAGAGTGTTGGTGATAGGCCGTTGGACTAATACGAATCAATGTTGCTGCATGTAATATGGCATGACCCCAAGCAGATGTGGGTAGTTTTGACTTCATAAGTAATGGTCTAGAAATAAGTTGAAGACGTTTAATAAATGATTCTGCTAAACCATTTTGGGTATGGACATGAGCAACTGAATGTTCAATCTCAATCCCAATTGCCATACAATAATTATTAAATGCTTTAGATTGAAACTCACTTGCATTATCAAGACGGATTTTCTTGATTGTATGATCGGGAAATTGAGCTCTTAGTTTTATTATTTGAGCAAGTAGTCTGGCAAATGCTACATTTCTTGTAGAAAGTAAACATACATGAGACCATCTAGTAGAAGCATCAATCAATACCATAAAGTATCGAAATGGTCCACAAGGTGGATGTATTGGTTCAAAAATATCTCCTTGAATTCTTTCCAAGAAAGATGAAGATTCAGTATTAACCTTTGTGTAAGAAGGTCTAGTAACTAACTTGCCTTGTGCACAAGCGTCACATGGAAATTCACTTGTTAAAAGAATCTTCTGGTTCTTTATATTATGTCCATGTGAGTTATTAATTATTCGGCGCATCATTGTTGCTCCAGGGTGCCCAAATCTATCATGCCAAAGTATAAAACTTTTTGTGTCATTGAACTTCAGGTTCATGACATGATTTGCCTCAATTGCTTTTATGAATGTAAAATACATTCCAGAAGATAAAGTTGATAACTTTTCTTTTATCTGCTCCTGTCCAGATATAAAAGAATTTATACAAAGATATTCGTTACTACCTTCTTGTATTGTCTCAATGTGGTACCCATTACTGCGGATATCCTTAAAACTCAATAAATTTCTTCTGGATTTACTAGAGTAAAGTGCATCTTCTATAATTAACTTAGTATTATTTGGTAAAATAATACAAGCTCTTCCGGAGCCTTCAATGATGTTTGATACACCTGATATAGTATTCACATTATTTTCTGCTATTGTCAGTTTAAGAAAATATTTCTTTTCTTGCAGAATGGTGTGCGTAGTTGCACTATCAGCTAGACAAATATCATGTGAGTTCATCTTTTGTAATTTTGTAGTCTTTGAATTGAGATGAATCTTCGGAATCAAACAACGACGATGAGAATATTTAAGTAGAACAATCGTGCTGATAACGTGTTGTGAAACTAAGAAAAGAGAGGAGAGAATGATCAAGAGACTTGTTTATTATGGGGACTAGAGTCCCTTTTTATAGTTACAAGATTAGGGTTTAGGGGTAGGATAGTCATTCATATAATATGTAATTAAAGCAATTAATTAATTACAACATAATTGATTTAATTTAAAAATAATTGATAAAATTTTTAAAACATCATAATTCAGTTTAAAAGCTTCTATAAATTTACAATAATATAAATAATTTTGAAATACTTGAAAATAGAAGTAATCAAATTCAACACATATAAAACCCATTTAATTGATTAAATCCAGCCCAAACCATAATTGAACCCTAGGTATAAACCCTAAGAATTTTGAAATGTCTTGAATTCAGATCAATACATTACCAGATACATGCTTTTAATTAAATAAAATAGATTTAGTAAAATTATCAGATAATACATTTAAATTAACATAATATTATAATAAGATATTATTCTAATATTTTATTTCAATTCAAAATTAATAAAATACATACATACATACACATATACATACATTCTCTCTTTATATACTTAAAAATGAATAAAATTATTATTCTAATGTCTTATTTCAATTAAAAATTATATAAAAAATCATATGAAATATTCAATTATTATTCTAATAGTTTATTTCAATTCAAGATTAATAAAGTATATACATACATACACATACAAAAAAAAAGTTAATTTACTGTAAGAAAAAATAATATAATGTTATGCGACTAATAATTAAAATAAATATCTAAATTTGAAGAAGCAAAACAAAATAAAAGAAAATACATAGACATATTAATCAAATATTATACTACATATAAAAAACATTTATTTAAATTTTATAGATAATTGTTTAAATTTATATATTTTAAATTAGAAATACAAATAAAAAAATTAGGAGCTCAACTGATAAATAAAATTCTACTCAATTCGGCTCAATTTTTCAAACCCAACTAAAAAGCCCTAACCTGTTTCAAAATTCTACCCATTTAAATCCATCCGAAATCGGACAGTCTATACATCCCACACCACATCCAACGGTCCTAATCTACCCTCACCAAACAACCATACTATAAATACCAGAACCGTACTTTTTCACGCCATTCGCCACCCTCACAAACCTTGCTGTCATCCGTCTCCAATAAACCCTAGCCTTCTCTAGACTGTCGAAACTGGAAACCAAACCCGCTGCTCCGAACCCAACTACAGCCACCGTTAACCTTCACCGCTCACACACAACACGAACACATAGTCCAGTCTGTAGTCTAACTCCGCCGCTCTTTCGTCATCTCCGTCTGACTAAATTCACCGTTCACACACTATACGAAAACACCATGAGTTTCCAATCGCTACCTCTAGATACATCCGTCATCTCCCTCACATCCCATCACCGTTCACACACACCAAACAAACACCATAAGTCTCCTATCTGATTCTAAAGCACCACTTGAATTAGACCAGATCTATGCTAGATCTAAAGATCTAACGGGTTTTGGATCACATGCAGTGACTTTTTCTCAACTTTCGAGAATAATTTATAGAGGTAAACCCCCAAGTCGTTTTTTTTTCATTGTTTTCTTTCAGTAAGTTTTTAAAATGATATTGCATATAAAATTTTTACAGATCTCGATTTTGTCCTTAAAAACCTAACCTTTTTTTTTTTTTTTCAAATTTTGAAATACTTGTGACCTATTTTACTTAAAGATCTGCAAACCAATTTCAATTTTTAGTATGTTTTTATGGCATGGAATTCATTTACATATATCCATCTATGTTGAGATATCCAACTAATTTTATAGATTCATCCAGTTCTAATGGTGTGTTCAACATCTATTGGGTCAAGTCCATCGTAACAATCCAATTCATGCCAGATTAGTGGTTTTCATATGGATTCTTCTGTTGCAGGGTAAGTCATCTCAATTCTGATTTATCTCATATAACTTTTTAAATTTAAAAAGTTAATCAAAAATTATGAATAAATTTTTAAAAGATGGTTGTTGCATGTGAGGCATTATATTATTAAAACTTTTTTATTTATAACATTTAAATTAAAGTTTACTGCATGTAATTTGCATTCTAATTAATTTATGATTTATAACTGAAAAATAATGTATTATGATACAATTCTTTATTAAGAAACTACATTATATTTTTATACAAATTGTGGGATCTGAATCATGTTTTTTTTTTTTTTAATTAATGTGTCATATACTGACATCATAATCTCTAGCATGATTTGTTAATATTGATCCTATATATATGATATTGTTGTTTATATTTTAATAGGGTCTATGTATTTTGACTATCTTACTTGGAAAGAGTATGAAATTGATAAATATCAGTTGCTATGAAATTTATTTATCTTACCGTGAATGACTATGCAATTAATAACTATCTGTTATTCCCGTTGCTGTGATTGCTCTTCCTATATATCATGTTTTTATATCACGTTGTTTTGATATTGTTCTTACATATTTTCAAAATGTCATTGAATATAAAAATATAACCACAAACTGTAAGCTCACCTCATTTGCTTATCTTGGATGATAATTATACGACATATATCTATATGACAAATTTTATAATACTATTAAATCAGAAAAATATAATATGTCTAAGTTTATCAGCTGGAAACCTGACATGACCTATCTTGAATGAAAATGCCTCTGAATAGAGTATAGGTTCTAAGTAGGTGTAACAATGCCACAAACAAAGACATGATTTAAAAAAAAAAAAACTATTATCTATATATGTTATATAATTCTTTGATAATATACAATTTAGAAAAATGAATAAATTTTAAAAATATAATTACTGCATATACGCTAACCTAATTTAATTTTACTGCAGTTGTTATACATAAGATAGACTTATCAAAAGATAAGTCCTGATTATGTTGTTAAAGTCATTTGAGAGTTGCTGCATGTACAATTTTTAGTTGATAAATATCATTAACTATTATAAGACTGAGATAAATAAACATAATTTTTGATAAAAGAAAAGTAACATTTTAACTATTTATATTTTCTTAGATAATTTTAAAATGTCATTAAATATAGAAATATAATCACAAAATGTATGCTAAACCAATTTGCTTAGGTTGGATGACAGTTATAAAACAGACTGATATATGTAACTAATATTATCTGAATATCTTGTAAATGTTCATCCTATACATCATATTGATATTTTATCTTATGTTGTGATCTAATTGTTTTCTACCAGTGTATCAGGTCTGGTTTAACCAAATTTCAAAAGTAAGCAAACATGCAAGATAAAGTAAGGGACCATTATAACAGCTGAAAAAAAGATAAGTATACAACATATCTTTTAACATAATTATATTGCTACTTTTAAACTGAAAATTTTATTATGTCTAGGTTTATCGGCTGAAAACCTGACATGACCTATCTTGGATTATAATGCATCTGAATAGAGTCCAGTGTTTAAATAGATGTAACAGTGCTACGAACACATACATATTTAAAAAAAAAAAAAACTAACATCTGCATATTTTATATAATATATTGTTTAATATTTATAATGTAATATTTATTTATCTATGTTGAATCAGAAATCTTATAGCATTAATCTTGCAGGTTTGGAACATATATCCTGGAGAACAAATGATACCTTACAGCATGAAGAAAGATAAGTACCAAAATGTCATCCTTAAACTACACTTACACTGCCATTTCTAATAAAACAAAACAACATTATTTAGTTCAATTAAAATTGTTTTATATTAATTATATATTTTTATCACATAACTGAAAGGATTTTTATATGTATCCCAAGTTTGAAAAAGGGAAACTGAAAAAGTATTGACGAGCAAAGGGATCACACACATAATAAAAGATAAGTGACAGACTTAAACTAATATACATATATACAAATAGATTTTATACTTAATAAACTACAACTTTATGATAAATCAATACTAACTGGTTTTGCTTTATCACATGTTGAATGTAATTTGTAAAGTTACACTTGTCGGGCAAAATAATTCATAGGATGGAAGTTAAACGGTAAAACACATTTAATGCACTTGACTCCTATTTGATTTTTTACTACTCTTAATAACATATAATATAATCTTAATTTGTGTAGTTCTAAACTGCAAGTTTAAAAGATTGACAGAAAAAACAGGTATGGCAAGTTTTTCAATCTATTCATTTTAAAACATAATCTAGTTCAAAAAAGGAAAAAACGAAACTGCTATGCGATGATAGATATTAGGTTGTTAGGGTTTATTATTCTGCGATCTGTGATAATCATTATAGGCACAAAGAGATATATTTAAAATAAATGTTTTTCAAATCTTGAAGATACGCATTATATTTAGGGATAATTCCGATATAATACATTTAGATGACCTTTAATTCCCATATGATCACCTAAATTAGTTTCTTCCCATATAGGTTAAATATATCCCATATAATCACCAATTATAATTTAAAATATCTAAAATACCCCTACAACAACAAAAAAAATCATAATACATAAACTAAAAATAAATAAACCATAATATATAAAGTTATCTTTTCTCAAACCCTATCACTCTCGTTAAAACCCAAATAGATCTGTGCCGCCTGTGGTCTTCCCCTCTGGCAGGAATGCCGCTGCCCCGCCTCCGGCGGCTCTCAGCAACGCCGCTTCCCCACCGCCTCCTTCCAACCCCGAGATCCTCAAACCCCGGTCTCCTTTTTCTCTCCTTCGACGTCAATTCCGCCGCTGCATCGGCCTCCTTCACCTCCGCCCCCCAGTTCCCCTCCACCATTGGCGGCGGTGGCGGCTCTGCCGGCTTCGAGGACGAGCCTTCGCTCCTCAAGGAACTCGGCATTAATATCAAGCAAATCTACCAAAAAACCCTCTCGATCGTCAACCCTTTCCGAATCAATTATCACCTCCATGAGGACGCCGATCTCTCTGGACCTTTTCTCTTCCTCATAGCCTTCGGACTATTTCAGCGCCTCGCCGAAAAACTACATTTTGGAATTATCCTCAGATGGGTGACGATGGCGTCTATGTTTCTCTACGTTGTTTTCAATATGCTCGCGGGCAAAAATGGGAATCTGGATATGTACAAGTGTCTCAGTTTGATTGGGTACTGTATGTTGCCCATTGTGATGCTGTCTGCGCTTTCTCTGTTCTTTCTCTGAATGGTACGCAATTTAACAATGTAGTATGGAATACAATTAGTAGTATGGAATTAATATGACGTAGTATGAATTTTGGTTGAACGGTTGGTAGTATGAAATATGTAGTATGGAATACGATTAGTAGTATGAAATAAATATGACGTAGTATGGATTTTGGTTGAACGGTTGATAGTATGAAATATGTAGTATGGAATACGATTAGTAGTATGAAATAAATATGACGTAGTATGGATTTTGGTTGAACGGTTGGTAGTATGAAATTAATATGATATAGTATGGATTATTGATTGAACGGTGGCTAGTATGAAATTAATACGAAATAGTATGGATTTTGGTTGAATTAAACTTGAAGAAAATTGAAGGAAAAAAAAAGGGTTAATAAGGTTAAGTTAGTAATCTTAAGTATTATTTTGGATTAAATGGTAAGTTAAAATATTAATGGACTATTTAGGATAATATATTTACCTATAGGAGCATATGGTCAATGCCCCTTATATTTAATAGGTAAATTTAAGCGTATATCTTTTCTGGTAATTAGACTCTTCAATTATCGGGGTTCTTAAAAATAAAAACTACTTTTTAACATATCGAGAGGATTTACTTGAAAAATATAAAAAATACTTTTCTACTAATAAATATATTATTTCACAAAAGTTCTCACTAATATATCAATATGATTTAACTATAAAATCTCAAATGAAAATATAATTTTAGAATTAGTTTTATTATTCTTAATACAATTTATAGAACATAATAATTAATATTTTTTCTTGAGATTGTAACTTGTATATTATGAAAATTCGGAAAATTATGTTCTTTACAAAGAATTTTTCTTTTTTTTTTTTTTTTTACAAAGATGTAACGTTTATGTAGTTTTCATTATCTGGTTACCTTTCAGCCATTATTAATACTTTACTCAAGGCTAAGATTTTTTATTTTCCCAAAGCATACTATATACTGGAAAAAGTACAAATTACTATTTCTAAGTTTTTTTGAAAAGTTATTAAATATAGTTGATTGTTTATAGCCATATATAAGATACATAAAAGATTTTCATACGTCACAACTAAAGTGTGAACGCAATTTTTATCTGTCAATTTATTTTACATTACTCATTTTTTGAGATATTAGTGATGATTAGTGCATACATTTTAGTTTTGTACACAATTCGATTAGGTGAATGTGTTTACTTATTCATTTAAATATTGTAATTTATTTACTCCTTTTATATGTTGTATGCTTTGGATGATTTTTAATTCTTGCTTTAGATCACATGATAATAATCAAAATTTTGAATTTGGCCATCATAGTACGAAATTTGCCGGTGTTGTTTTCTATGTAATAATTTCGAATCGCGTAATGCGACCCTCAAAAATTCGTTTCTCGAACAACTTGACATTAATATTCTTTATAACACCAGTAATTCGTCCTCCCTATTTTACGTAATTAGAGATAATTTAAGGCAAGTTAATACATCAATCGAGTAGTTAGTAGACAATCTGAACCTATATACCTATATATAACAATAAAATTATTGAGAACCAATAATTACCTCTGAATCATGAAAAACGATTTTCATGGAAGTCTTTTGTTCCTTATCATCAAATCCTGACCGAGCGAAAAATCGAATAACTCTAAGTTTAAGTGCCTTTTTGCTCGTTCGGTCGATGTCTTTGATGAGTCCAAACAAAAGGAGGCATCGTTCCAAAATTCTTGCTGCCCAAGTTTTGAAAATAGAGAAAAAGCACAGACACATTCAGGTGGAGAATTGAAATTGATTTGCAAAGAATAGGAACCAATATTTATAGGGAGAATTAGTTGAAACCCTAGAGATTCAAGTTTTGAAATTCTAATAACCCACACAGATATGATTTCGTATCCCCTCATTATAGATATTGTATCCGATTTCAATTTTTTGTCCATTTTTTATTTGTCGATGATAAAACGAAAAAATCGATCTGCTGCATTTTTCATAAATTAAATGTCTTTAATTAGGCAAACAAACCGTATGAAATCTGATTTTTAAAAATATGATTCCATTAAAATCTCAGAATTATTCAATATTGAATAAAAATCTGATATTACTGTATTTTCTTTGTTTAGGATTCTATTTTTCGTACGCTTTTTTATTGGTTGATTTTAGAGTAAAAAAATCGATCTGTTGCATTTTCCATAAATTAAATGTTTTCAATTGGGAAAACATATCATATGAATGAAATCCTGGTCTACTGTTTCTTTGCTTAGGATTCTAATTCTGCAAGTGAATCGAATTAAATCAACTACCGATTTTTTAAAATAAAACTGTTGTAGAAGATACGAGATTTCTTAAGGTTTAATTATGCAAGGAGATCAATGTTTGTTCAATTCCGATATGATTTAATGTTTTATTGTTTTTTTCCAAATAAACTATATTTGGGGCCTGTAATTTATTTAAGTTTGATGTCTTGCTTTGTTTTTTAAATTTTGAATTTTTTTAGGGCCCGTAATTTAATTTATTTTCATGCTTGATTTTTATTTATTCGGGGCATGTAATTAAATTTATTTTTATGGTTGTTTTTATTATCTATTACTCCCTCCGTCCCAAAATGATAGTCCTGCGGTTGATTTCACACAAATTAAGAAATAAGTAGTTTATATAGTTAACTCATTAATTTAGTTAGTATTTTCCAATTATATCCTTCTTGAATTTATTATTGTCAATTAATACTAATGGAAATCCGTGTTGGAATTAGTATATTTGTTATTGGAATAGTAAGATTTTTCATTCTAATCATTAATTTTCAATTTACCATGTAGAAAACTAGTATTTCAAAAATATTAATTAAGGGTATGTGTGGAAATGGAAATTTAGTGATATGTTAAATATGTTAACTGGACTATTTTGTGGGACGGATGAAAATGGAATATTGGTATCTTTGTGGGACGGAGGGAATATTTCAATTCAAAAAATACAGTTTATCTTTAATCAAAATCTGAACTTTTGACTATTATATAAACAAATTTTATTATTGTAATAACTAATTAGATGATATAAAAACTGATTTTAAAACCATATATATATATATATATATATATATATATATATATATATATATATAGGATTGGGTTCAAATGAGAACCCCGTCATTATATGTGAACCTAGGGACTAATCCTGGCCTTAGATCTAATATTGCACAGTGCAATTATATGTACAGGTTCATTGTGCTTTTTACACAGTACTGTAGTGCTAAAATCAGTCCAGTTTTTTAATTTAATTATATATATATATATATATTTTTTAGGTTTTAAAATATGCAATATGTATCTTAAATTGGAGATCTTGAGAATGTGATTAATTTGATATATATTTCATTCAAAACGAATAAAATTTGAACAAGTTATGGTTTGTTGAAGATTTGAGTTTCATTTCAAATTTTTGAATTTGCACTTTATAGATGAAATTTGCGATGTTTTTTGTACACAATCGTAGTGTCTTTTTTTTTCTTATTCTATTGTGCTTTCTAAAGAACAATGTAGTGCTCTTTGTAAACGTTGATATATGTCCAAAATATCCTTTTTAATTAATTAATGCATTTTTTTATATTATTACCATGCTGACATGTCATGATCTCAACCATCAATATTATGCAATCTAATGGTCAAGATGAGTCCCTAGGTTCACATATAATGACGGGTTCTCATTTGAACCCAACCCTATATATATATATGTATAGATAGATAGATAGATTGATTGATTGATTGATTGATTGATTGATTGTGTGGATTTTTGACAATTAAAATTCCAATTTATGTTGCTCGCAAATTAGAAATTCTGAGATTTAAAAAAATCGGAATTGATTTTTCAAAAATCTGAATTAAGAGTTTTAGAAAATTCAAAAAAATCTGGTTCAGAAATTCGTGAATTTAAGCAATCATATCATAATTTTTAGCCATAATATCTGAAATTCACCTACTCCTATTGAAAATTCAAAAACTTTTTAAGAACACACAACTGCATTTTTGAAATCTATGTTGAAAAGTCAACAATCGTGTGCTGTGAGATTTAAAAAAAAAAAAACAGATAAAAAGTCAATATTTTTTACTTTTGCACCAAAAAAAACTCTTATTGGGGAAGAAAATAGTTTTGGTGGGAACCAAAACAAATCCCATATAACCAGTATCTATCTATCTATCTATCTATCTATATATATAAAGGCTAGCATTACTAATAATATTTCAATAAATTTTCCCGCTCATTTTACTTTCTATTTGTAGTATACATATTTATTATTTATTTAAATATTCTTTTGAAGATTATGATTTATGTAAATAAAATATTAAATATATAGAAGAATTATGTATACTAAAAATTAAAATCTGAGAAAAATAAAAATGATATAATTTTTTTTAAGAAAATATAAAATATAAAAAATTATTTAAAATAAATATATAAGTATATATAAATAATTAGTTAATAAATTTGAGTAACCCAAAAAAGCGAAAGTAAAACATAAATATTTTCTCAAATGCTTTAAATAAAATTAAAAATATTAATAAAATTATATAGATAAAAATATCAAAACTTATAATTATAGTATAAATATTTATTTCATAAATATGAAACAAAACCAAAAATTCAACAATCAAATAAAATTAAAAAGAAAATTTATAAAATAAGTTAAATTAACTAAAACAATCATAATTAGATTCTATAAAACTATTAAAAAAATATAAAAATAAAAGAATCGATAAAAATATTAAATAAAATAAAAATTAATAATAGCAACTACAAATATATTATGTGTGTGTGTGAGTGTATAAGAAATCTAAAAAATAAAATATAAATATATAATATATAATATATAAATAAATCTAAATAATTAGTTTATAAATCTGCAAAACCCGAAAAAGTTCCTAATATTATAAATTACAAATATTTGTTTAATAAACACAAATAAAAATAAAAACAAATCAAAAGGCTACTAACATTATAAAATCAAATATGAATTCAATGCGACATAAAAAGTACCATTAAATTATAGAGAAGTATTAACTAAATATAAAAATAAAAAAACAATTAAGAATTACAAGAAATATAATATAAACAAAATTGGAAAAATAAAATGAATAACAAAGATATAAAATTTATAATTTGATTTTAAAAATTATTTAATAATTTTGTTAACTAAAAAAAAAAGATAGTATGAGTACAACTAGATAATTGATGCAACGAAAATAAAAAGAAAAAAAAATAATCGGTAACCAGACCAGGTGATATGAGAACAAACCTAATAGTGTCATATCTTTCAATTTTTTATATGTGACTCGAGTAAAACTTGGATGACCCAAACTTTGACCCTAAACGTGTCACAGACTTGATAATGACACTTTTTCTTCTTTTTTTCCGTTTTCCTAAAAAAAATCAAAAATTTATATTATGAACATAAGTGAAAGGTAAATAACTTTATACAATTATTTGATTAAAATTTGAAATAAAAAATAATCGCATAATATAAAGAATTCAATACATTATTTTAAATTTTTTAAGTAAATAATTATTTATGAACGTTTGTATATTAATAATTTGTGACTAATTGCTATGACATTAATTATTTAATATTATAAATCATCACATAAATGATTTATTACTCTTGGTTATGTAATTAATTTCGTATAAACTAAAATCTATATATAAATTTTAATTTATTATCGGGTTCATCAACTGACTCGATGACTTGGTGGTTAATTACTCAGTGGATATCTCGAGTCAATTATCGGACTGATTTAAAAACAATAACTATAGTAAAATAGAATACAGAGGCCCTTAATTAGAATTTTAATACGATGCCTCATTTATTTGTTGTTGTTTTTTTTCATTTTTGTAGTATCTTTTATATTTTTATAATATTTATATTTTTTTCTAGATTTAGGAGATAATTTTTTTATAACATAACATTAATTAAGTATATTACTTTCTATTTTAAAATATTCTGAAATATATTTTATTATATTTTATAACTTCTTAATCTTTGTTATTGTTTTATTATCAACTTTCATAATATCTTATAGGGGTGATGAAAGATATGGGCGTGATGGATCTTGGCGATAAAGGGTAAGAAACAAATGCAAAATAGGGGTGTTCGTCTCTGATTTCTCAAGCATATGTCATGTGTTTGAACTTTTTGATCGAACAATACAATGTTGTTCGAAAAAAATCGAACAAGCCTTAAAGGGGGCGTTCAAATCAATTTTCCGAACATGTGTTTTGTGTACGAATTGATTTTTTAAATGTACATTTTGTGTTCAAAAATTTGGTTCAAACGACTATTTTCAAGGCATATGTTTTTCTTTTTCTTTCTTTAATGGCACGGCGGCCGCAGCGTATTTCTGTGTGCATGTTTTGTTTATATTTTTCAATAGACGGTGGCCATGGCAGTGGTGGTGGTGGTGGAGAGTTGAAGGAGATTAAGTATTTGGGGGGTGTAGTGTTTAAGGATAATATTAATATTTTTGTGATAACATTTTTAGTAGGGTGAACTAATAAATAAAACGAGGTGCGTATATCCACGCCCTTTGTTTTAGATTTGCTCGTGTTGACTAAATCGTGACTTGAGAATTTTAAGTTATTATATTAAATTAATAATATTACACTTACATCGAATGAATTTACACCATCCATTTCAATTCGCTCCGTGCATCGTACGGGTTAAGCACTAGTTGTTATTATATATATCTCCCCTATATATTTATGCAAAATTCTCCTATTCTATGTGTTTCTTTCTCACGCTGCGTTAGTTTTGGAAAAAACTTTGGTGCTTCGATATCACCCGAACCTGATATTTATTTAATTTAATATTTTCTTATTATATTTTACCTAATTTAATATTTCCCTAATATTATATTTTGCCTAATTTAATATTTTTCTTTATTACATGTTACCTAATTTAATATTTTCTTTAACATATTTTGTCCAATTCAATACCTTTCTTTTATTATACTAATATAAAATAAAATAAGTTATCGAGTCTGATATTTACCTAATTTAATACTTTTTTATTATATTTTACCTAATTTAATATTTTTTTAATATTATATTTTGCCCAATTTAATATTATTATTTATTACATGTTATCTAATTTAATATTTTCTTTAACATATTTTGTCCAATTCAATATCTTTCTTTTATTCTACTAATATATAAGTTATAGCAATTAGAGAAAAATCTATATAAGTTGCATTAATCATTATTTATAATAAATTTGAAATAATATTATTTAAATTTTAAATATTTATTTAAGAAATATATGAGCTATATAAAATTATTATAAAAGAAAAATAAATATAAAAAATTAAAATTAATTTTTTATCTAATCCTAATATAATTAACTGAAAATAAACTAAAAATATATATGAAAAACTATTGTTACGCCAAAAAATAAAAAAACGGGAAACATAAAGATAAAATAAATTATAATAAACTACTACGCATAGAAAAATAAATATTAAATATATTATAAATTTTTTTATGTAATCCCAATATAATGTATTGATACACACATTTTATATGTATATGAACAAATTAGCGTCTAACACAGAAACAAAGAAAGAAACAAAAATTAATAATAAAATACTATTACATATACTACACGTTAGATGCATTACGTTTTAATAGAATTATCAGTGTCTTATAAATTCTAATTTTTTATATCACATATTCACATGTGACACGCGAGTATGGTATGTTTTACATTTTTTAAAATTCAATATTTTACGGGTTTCCACGTCAAGCTTATGGTATTTTGATATAATTTTCAATGGAAAATTTTCATTTTTGGTCCACTATGTTGGCTACATTCCAGAAAAGGTACGTGATGTTGGCCATCATTAAACAACGTCTGGTAAGTTGGCCAATTCGTCAAGAAAAAGTCTAAAAAAAACCCAATCGGATTTTTTTGCTGACGTGGCGTGATTCAATACTTTCTTATCATTTTTCTTTAATTTTAAATATTAAATTTAAAATAAAAAAACTGAAAAAAAATTCATTGTGGTTCATTATATTGGTCATATTCCATAAAAGGTGCGTTAAATTGACCATCATCAAATCATATCTGATAAGTTAACCAATTTATCAAAAAAGGTCCAAAAAAGATTGATCGAATTTTTTTTCTAACGTGGTATTATTCTATACTTTCTTATCAATTTTCTATAATTATAATAATTAAATTAAAGACGAAAATGTGTTTTGCTCTTCCTTTTTTTTTCTTTTCTCTTTTCGTTAATCTAATTAATAAAATTTTAATCAATAAGAATTAATATAAATTATTTGTAAATATAGAAATATAATATAAATATTAAAAATATATAAAAAATATAGAAGTTCCAAAATTCATTTATAAGAGACTTTCTCTTATATATTTTTATATATGTTTATTATTTTTAAGATTTGTTTTATATTCTTATATTTATCTCCGAACTTATTAATTTTTTTATTAATTAAAATATTAATAATATAAAAATTATATAAATTATTATATTAATTTTATAATTTTTCAAGATTTATTTTATATTTATATATTTATCACTGATTTTTTTATTTCTTATTAATTAATATTTAATTAATTTGATTAAAAGAAAAAAAAAAATGAAGGCAAAATAGGTTCTTGTCATCAACTTAATATTTAAATAAAAGAAAAATGATACAATAATATAGAATCATGCCACGTCAGAAAAAAAAATTCGGTCAAAATTTTTTTTTGGACTTTTTTTGATGAATATTTGATGATGGCCAATTTAACGTACTTTTCTGAATTGTGGCCAATATAATGGCCCAAAATGAAAAATTTTCAAATTCTTTATTTTCAATTTAATATTTAAAATAAAAAAAAATGATAAGAAAGTATTGAATCATGTCACGTCAGAAAAAAAGCCCGATCGGGCATTTTTTGGACATTTTTTGATGAATTGGTCAATTTAGCAGACGTTGTTTGATGATAAATAACATCACATCACGTACCTTTTCTGTAATGTGGCACCAAAAATAAAATTTTCCCAATTTCAACTAATTTCACGACTCATTGTAATAAAACTTGAAAATTCTTTAATTGTGAAAATCAATTTTAATGTAATTAGAACAAACAATGTACTGATTCACGCATAAAAATTATTTATGGTGAAAAATAATTTTTCCGTAAACAAAATAAATAATGTTATAATTTATTTTTATCATTTTCAATATTATTATTTTAATATTTTAAAAATATTTCTCCTTTTTAAATCTCGCATGTTATAAACTAGTGTATATAGAGAGAGTATATATATAGAGAGAGAGATATTATTTTCATTTTTACCTACTAAATTATACAGCTCATTCATTTGACTTGGTTCTCTTTTTTCCGTTTCACACGAGTCTGGTATAGTATTTTCAACTTGTACGTAATGAAAACATGGAAAAGGAAGTGGATGTTGAATTGAAAAAACACACTAATTAACTCAAACTCTTCCAAAAAGAATGTTGAAAAACTTGTTAAATAAATATTTGTTTTATGCTTTAAATTAATTTAATGGTAATCGTGACTAATTTAAAAGCTAAACAAATACATTCTAGTTCGCCAATCTAAACTATTTCGCACGGACAAATCGTGTATATGTACCCACTAAATAAAGATAAAGGATATTAAAACACTAATAAGATTTGATTGTTGAAAATGCAACGGAAATTGAGAAACGTCTAACTCTGACTAATTTTTTTTATCACCTGTATTTTTTTTTTTAATATGTATGTCACGTTTAATAAAGATAAAGGATATTAAAACACTAATAAGATTTTTTTTCTAAGCTCATGTAAATGGTAGAATTACAACAAATGAGATTAGTAGAAATGAAACTAGAACGATAAGTCTCAAGGAGATCTGCTAATTACAATGTTTTGACTCTTTTATGTCCCATTTCCTTTTGAGCACAATAAAGGATAAATTTTGATAATACATATCATTAGGTGATTTGGTATGCTTAATAATAAATAAATAGTAGAAAGTTTTAATAGTGAAGATTATATTCTTAATAAAAGTAGAACAATTTGATAAGGAAAATTAAGTGGCTGCCACTGCTGCATGTTTCAATTCCTGTTAATTGTGCAATTTTATAGAGTTGTTTTAACGTCTTTTTTTTTTTTTTCCATGGTTTTTTGTTTTCAAGCTCGCAAAAATGCTTACTGGATTAAGGCAAATATCTTTTAAATAAAATAAGATTATAGTGAGTTTCATAGATAGAGAATATAACATAACTAATTTTTAATATAGATAGTATAGTATATTATTATTCAAGAAAAGTATATAATACCAGAAAATAGAAATCACTAGTGAGGAGTGGTATCTGTAGAATTATATTGTAAAATCTCCATCTCATGTTGATAGCACAGATGAAAGTCAATAATATCATTAGTTGCACAATAATAAAGACAATAAAGTTGATGATTTGCCCAATTCCTTTGTTCAGGACACCTGCTCAGTAACATTCCAAACATGAACTACAAACAGCACTATCACTCTTCTTGCCAATGCAACACTGCACAAAGCCGTAGACTACAGCCATCCTCGCCGGACAAAACAAGAACCGCATACTCGGAGTGAACCAGACCCGGCCCGAACCACACAGTTTTTCATGCGGAGACGAGAATACGCTCGGAATAGATGCGCGAAATCAGCTTTCTTGGACGTCAGCTATGACCTTGATGCATTTCAACACAGAGCACAAGTAAAGAGCTTCCTCTAGACTTAGTTGAAACCACTGACGGCCAAAACAAGCCTGGTTAAAGAGATGAGAACCGGATTCGATCAAAGAAACGAACGACGGGCAGATGGAATGTCAAGGACGCCTGGCCGGCGGCTACCTGAGAAGGAAAGCGACAACTTAGCCGTTTAACTTAAATAGTCTACTGTCTCGGATCCCAGTCTACTTTGTATTCTGATTTTCTTTTATTATATTGTTTCGGGTGAGAAATGGGAAATAAGCAAGCAAACCATGAGATTTTATGTTACTACAAGTTGAAGATTGCTAAACTGCAGTACTATTGGCCTTACACACACTTGTAACAAGACATTTAATATTGTAATAAGGGAGTCCGACTGGACTGTCGAGTAATGCTCTTACAATTTAATATTTACCCATAACATAATTCACCTCAAAGATAAGGATTATACATGAACATTGATAAAATAAAAGGGCACATAACCTATTAATCAGGAAAAAAACCGAAAACATAAATTCAACTTGATGATCATGAATAAACAAATATGACTCATTTATATATACGATAGCTACAACTCACTCCAGCATCTGAAGTCACTCGTAGAAAATTGAGAAATGAGGATTTTGTGGACTTAACAAACAAAGAAGAAATAATAACCATAAAACTTCAATAACAAAATGCACATAGCTAGGTTTTAATCCAAGGGAAGCAATAGCACCTTAAAAACATTTTCACAATGGAATTTATATTATGGTTTGCATTTAAATTTGGAATGAATAAATACTCAATAAAATAAGAAATCTATTTATTCTTTGAGAACCAAGAAACATCGCCGTGCCTATGCAACACAAATTACCTAAAAGACGATGAATCGGTGGTCTATTTCCATTCGTGGGCCGATTTTTTTTTTTTTTTCCATTTGTTTATATCCAAACGTCAATGAGTAGTCTATTTCCTATGTAAAGACAATGAATCAGTTCGCCTAACTGTCCAACCTTCAAATAAACTAGATCCCATAGGTGACAACATTCTCTATAAACTAAGCACATGTAACTTACCTCTTCGAACAGACAAAAATGAAATGATTTCGTCGAATCCTTAAAAAAAACGACAAAGTTCAATCTTCTCACCCTGCATCGATCATGAGAAATGAGAAGTTCAAGTCCCAATCATGAAGTAACATGACACGACAAACTTAAGGACAACATACAAAGTGCTGAGTCAGGGTTGTAACTGGAGCCCCTCCACATTCGCGCTGAGACATCAGCTGACACCGAACTTAAAAAATAGTGAGTCTATGCTGCAACACAAAGAAATAATGATTCTGAAACGAATCTGAAAATGCAGCCAAAATATATTAATAAGGAACACAACATTGATCAGAAAAATATACTACCAAAATTGAAAAGGCAGAAATTTGAAAGCGAAGTGATTAAAAACACAACATTGAAATACTATCACAAAATCATTGTATGGGAAAAAAAAACTACTGTTGGGTACATTTTTGTGACTTTGATATACATAATTGATCGTATGTCCAACAGAATTGAAACGAGTCATATTTCCTGATATACCTTCAAAGTGTTCAAGCTAAAAAACATTGCAAGCTAACAGGCAAGAATGACACATATAAAATTTAAATTTCAAATTTGAACCAATTAGAGGACGAAGATCAGAACTATAAATTCACAAGGCCACAACTAAAATTCAGATAAACATTCAACCTGGGCCCAGATTTGAATTCCTGGTTAAATGAATATTGCTTCAACATATGAAAAAATAAGGGCCTTAATTTGTATTCCGTTGACTGTATAAAAAAGCAATGCGAACATGCTGAGTGACGAATATAAGTAAATAAATTATTCACCTTCATATGAAAAAAAAAACGAAACTAAAATCCAATACCAAAAAAAGACCATCACCTTCATAACCAGGATTTTTGGAAGCCGAGAAATCAAGTGGTCTTTTCACATCGATCTCCTCTTCGTCCTTTTGAAATAATCCTCAAAATCCTGAAAAGGAAAATGATAGAAGAAGTAAAATTAGAAGACAATTTGCTTCATTATGATGACTAAAAAATGCTGAGTTAGGTAATAACCTCTTTTAAGAGTAAACATGGATTGGGAAAAATAAAATGACACATCACCAAATAGATAATGTCCAGTAAAAATACTGCTCCAATGCATTATGTGAGGTATCATATTAAGCTAACGTGGCATTAAAAAAAATAGAAGATGTGGGGTGCTCTTTCTACATGTAGAGGAGCATTATGTGAGGTATCATATTAAGCTAACGTGGCATTAAAAAAAATAGAAGATGTGGGGTGTTCTTTCTACATGTAGAGGCTCTGTGAGACAGTATGACTCAGCAGTTCCTTTTTCTTTTCCAAAATTTTTGCCGTGCCTCCATATTTTCTTTTCCAAAATTTTTGCCGTGCCTCCATATCTGTAATTATATTTATGAGTAGGTTAATTATATTATTATTTAATCTAAATAAGATAAATGCCACGTAATTAGCATTAATAAAATTATAGAAAGTCTCATTGGAGAGTTACTTTTGGATTGTACCGTCTATTCAATTCATGACCATCTATTTATTTGTTACATCATCCCCAATTCATAGTATGCATTGAAGATGCTCTAACACCACGAATGCACAAATTACCCAAAAAAAGAGGACAAATGTGACGAAATCATGTGGTGTGGATAAGACGACAGTGCAAATTAATTAACTTGCCATGTGTCCAAGTATCAAACAACACACATATAACTCCTTAAAATTCTGCAGTTAAATATTATGAAAATAAGCCCTAATTATAAATTAATATGCAGCTAAGGTAGAAGGTGAAAAGGGAACGGAATTCTCTCGAAAATTGCCGAGGGAAAACCGAGGGAAATAAAAATCCCTCGGTTTTTTCCGAGAGAATTCCTTTCCCTCGGAAATTCTCTCGGAAATCAGGGCGCCAAATGTTCCCCCCATATTTACCGAACGACAAACCGAGGGATGATCGACGGATGGTTTTCCGAGGGAAGTAGTCCCTCGGAAAACCGAGGGATATTTGATTCCCTCGGTTATTTTTTTAAAAAAATTAATTAAATATCCGAGGGAATACAATTTCCCTCGTAATTATTCCGAGGGATCACGATTCCCTCGGAATTATTCCAAAGGAAATTGCATTCCCTCGGAAATTTAATTAATTTTTTTAAAAAAATTAAAAATAATTAAAATCGTATAAAATAGAAAAAAAAAAATAGGATTTATTTCCGGGACGCTTAGGCGCACCCCTCCCCGTCCCGGTCGTAATTTTTTGGGTTTTGTTTCTATTTTTTACTATTTTTTTGGATTTTTTTTTCTATTTTGTTATTTTTTTAAAAAAGCGAGGGAATAAAAATCCCTCGGAATTCTTGAAAAAAATCCCTCGGAATTCCGAGGGATATTAAATTCCCTCGTTTTAAAAAAATAAAAAAAATCGAAAAAAATAGAAAAAAATAGAAAAAATGTGAAAACTCGACCGATCCTATCATCTTAGGCACGTGGGGTGGTTTTGACCCCAAATTCGATCGGAGAATACCAACGAGCACGTGCGTGTCCACACGTGTCGTGGGATTCGACCAACAACAAGATACGAAGGATCGATGAACTCCTTCGGTTGGAAACGCGAAGGAGCGTAGCGTGTGATTTTTCCATATTGGAGGAGGGGTTCGCCTCGGCGTCGTGGAACCACGGGGGTCGGGCGTCGATCGTTCCGCACGCGTTTTCTATTTTTTTCGATTTTAGATGAATAAAACCGAAAAATCCGAAAAAATAGGAAAAAATAGTAAAAAATAGAAACAAAACTCGAGAAATTACGACCGGGACGGGGAGGGGTGCGCCTCGGCGACCCGGAAATAAACCCTATTTTTTTATTTTTTTCTATTTATTTCTATTTTTTTTTTTTTTATATTTCCGAGGGAATTCAAAATCCCTCGGAATTCCGAGGGATTTTGAATCCCTCGGTTTTCCGAGGGATTTTGAGTCCCTCGGAAAGTCTAACCTAATTAAGGCAGCGGGCTCCCCCCCGCTGTCACTCTGTGTTTCAGAAGCAAAAAAAACAGAAAGAAGGAGAAAGAAAGAAAAAGAAAGAGAAAGGAAGAAAGGACCGCCGTGAGCCGCCGCCCTTCAACGGCCACCCTCGAACCGCCCGTCGCAGCCCGATCCGCCGCCAGCAACAGGGAGCAGGTCGCCGCCGTGCCGCGTCCCCATCGCCGTCCGAAGCTTCGCCGCCGTCAGCCGCCGCGAAGCTTGCCGCCGCCGTCAGCCTTCGCCCACCTTCGCCGTCAGCCGCAAGGACAGGTTTTTTCATTTATTTTTTATTTTTGTATTTTATTTGTTTTAATTTTCAATTAGGGTTTTAATTACTCGTCGTCCGCAGCCCGTCGCCGACCGCCCAAAGCCGTCCGTCGCAGCCCGAAAGTGCGCCCGTCGCCGCCCGTCCACAGTCCCTTGTACAAAGTAAAAAAAAAATTCAGTTTTTTTTTATTTTTAATATTATTTCAGTTTTATTTGTAATTATAGATAAATTTATGGTTTTAATTTATGTTTTATATTTAATTTTAGAATTAGGGGTTAATTTAGGGTTAGTTTTAGAGTTAACTTTAGGGTTAATTTGTAATTAGGGTTAGTTTATAATTAGAGTCAATTTATTAATAATTACGTAATTAGGGTTCAAATTAGGAATAATCAATTAATTAGGGTCCAATTTAGCAATAATTACACAATTAGGGCCAATTTAGTATTAATTGAGAAATTAGGGTTCAATTTAGTAATAATTACAAAATTAGGATTCAATTTAGTAATAATTACAAAATTAGGGTTCAATTTAGTAATAATCAATTAATTAGAGTCCAATTTAGGAATAATCGATTAATTAGGGGTCAATTTAATAATTATTACACAACTGGGGTTCAATTTAGTAATAATTATAAAATTAGGGTTCAATTTAGTAATAATCAATCAATTAGAGTCCAATTTAGGAATAATCGATTAATTAGGGGTCAATTTAATAATTATTACACAATTAGGGTTTAATTTAGTAATAATTACAAAATTAGGGTTCAATTTAGGAATAATCAATTAATTAGGGTCCAGTTTAGGAATAATCAATTAATTAGGGTCAATTTAGTATTAATTGAGAAATTAGGGTTCAATTTAGTAATAATTATTAAATTAGGGTTCAATTTAGTAATAATCAATTAATTAGGGTTCAATTTAGGAATAATTAATTAATTAGGGTCAATTTAGTATTAATTGAGAAATTAGGGGCCAATTTAGCAATAATTACACAATTGGGGTTCAATTTAGTAATAATCAATTAATTAGGGTTCGAATTAGGAATAATCGATTAATTAGAGTCCAATTTAAGAATAATCAATTAATTAGGGCCAATTTATTATTAATTGGGAAATTAGGGCCAATTTCTAAAGGAGCCGATTGATTTTTGGAGCAGACATGGTGAGGGTGGTTGAGGAAAGCGATGACCTGTATTCGAGTGCTGTGTGGCTCTTTTTAGACAACGTGTCTACTTCAAAATCTACCTAACTAGAAGTAATTTTGTATTAGAGTTTATCAATTAATAGGGGCCAATTTAGCAATAATTACACAATTAGGGCCAATTTAGTAATTATTCCATAATTAGAGTTCAAATTAAGAATAATCAATTAATTAGGGGTCAATTTAATAATTATTACATAATTAAAGTTCAATCTAGGATTAATTAAGCTTGTGTAGATTATGGAGTACACTTGTCTATACAGAGCGCACACAGCACCCGTACAGAGATTGTCCTCCTCAAACGCCCTCCTCATGTCGGCTCCAAACATCTATAATTCAGACAAGGTATTTGGATCAGACATGGTGAGGGTGGTCGAGGAAAGCGATGACCTGTATTCGAGTGCTGTGTGGCTCTGTATAGACAACGTGTCTACTTCAAAATCTACCTAACTAGAATCAATCTTGTATTAGGGCTTGCTTTCAAATTTAGGGTTTATTCACCCATTATATTGTATATATATTGTTCATGCATGGGAGGCCGTGGTGATCGGGCGGGGTTTTAAAAAAATTTGTATATATATTGTTCATGCATGGGAGGCCGTGGTGATCGGCAGGGGTTTAATTTTGTTTATATATAATATTATCATTGGTGTTGTTAGTTGTATACCGTCGGATGTTGACGTGTGGGTGACGGCGGCGGCCGGGAGGTTTTGTACCTCCAATAGCGGGTTTTCAAATCTTATTTTTAAAAACGTGATAGGGTGTCACGGTATTTTATTTAAGTTTTCAAAATATTTTCAGAAAAATGTGACGGTGGTAATTGCTTATTTGGAACCTTGGCGAAGTGACGCGATACATATGAATCACTTGTTTTAAAATTAATAACATATTGAAAAATTTGAAACGAAGTTTCGAATTATTCCACTTTTCCTTAGACCCGTTTGAGATTTAGTATAAAATATAAAGTTTGATACTAAATTTCGACTTGTCCATTTTTGGACAGTTTGAGAATGTGACTTGTAGTATGGAAACTTATGTGTATGTTTTTTTTTCTTTAGTTTTGAAATTTCGATTTCTGCATCTCTCGAATTGTTTTCGGGTGCACTGAAATATACGTGCACTACGAGAACTGGGGGGAGATGCTGSCGAAATTTTGAATCTAAGAAAAATACATATGTTAAGARAATACATACTACTAAAATGTCATGTTCTTGAATGGGATAGAAGCCTTACCAATTATAAATCGAAATCACCTATTCTTCTAGTAATGCTGCCGAAATCTTGCCACCTTCTTTAAATCTAGACACGCTTGACACTCAAAAATCTTAGAATGGTAAATGATCGTAGTTAGATATAGAACACGCTTAAGACTCAAAAATCTGACAATCGTGCAATGTTAGGATGAGTTCCGATCGTAGTTGGATGTACGAGCGAATCGAAGACGGCTATTTATCCTCAAAATTCACGGATGGACTTGACAGTTTTATTAAGTTTGCGCAAGTGAATTCCGTTTACAAGGACGGGTAGAGACTGAAATGTCCTTGTAATCGTAGCAGATGTAGGAATAGAATCTACCTGGACGTCGATGAGATTAAGTACCACCTAGCGAAAAATGGGTTCGTGCCGAATTACTATAGATGAATTTACCACGGAGAAACCCGGCTTGCCACCCCTGGACATCATCAGGATTTTCATGCTGGAGGACCATCTCACATCCCTTCTGAAGAATCATCAAACCCGTACATTAATATGGTTCAAGATGCAGCTGGTCCTGATTTCGACGTGGTGGCCGATGTGGAAGAGTCGCCGAACGCTGAGACTCAAAAATTTTACGACATGTTGAAAGRTGGAAATRAACCATTGTATRCGGGGTGCGAAGCACATACTCAGTTGTCATTAGTTTCCCGTCTGATGACTTTGAAATCAGAGAATCACATGTCTCAAAAGTGTTATGATCAATTGAGTGAATTAATCAAGGAGATTGTGCCGAAAGACAATCTCGTACCCGATAACTTCTACAACAGTAAGAAGTTGTTAAGGGGTATGGGCTTATCGGTCGAGAAGATAGACTGCTGCAAGAATAATTGTATGATCTACTGGGGGGGCCGATTCTGAATTGACAAGTTGCAAATTCTGCCATGAACCTCGGTTTAAACCTGTGCCTCATGGAAAAACAAAACGAATGAAGGCTCGTGTCGCATACAAGAAGATGTACTATTTTTCATTAACTCCTCGTCTGCAGAGGTTGTACGCATCTAATGCCATAGCGAAAGATATGAGATGGCATGCTTAACACGTGGTTGAAGACAACGTTATGCGCCATCCATCCGACTCAGAAGRTTGGAAACATTTCAACGACACTAATCCAAGTTTTGCGGCTGAAAGTCGAAACGTGAGATTGGGTCTTTGTACAGATGGCTTTCAACCATTTGGGAGCTTTGGAGCACAATATTCATCGTGGCCCGTCATAATCACACCCTACAACTTGCCTCCTTGGATGTGCATGAAAGAACAATTCATGTTCCTGAGCGTTCTCATACCAGGGCCAAAGAATCCAAAAGACAAACTTGATGTGTTTCTGCAACCCCTAATCCATGAATTGAATAAGTTGTGGACGGTTGAGTCTCCATCGTACGATATATCTAAGAAACAAAATTTTCAATTGCGAGCAGCCCTTATGTGGACAATCAGCGATTTCCCTGCGTATTCTATGTTGTCCGGATGGAGTACGGCCGGTCAAAAAGCTTGTCCTTACTGCATGGAACGGTCGGACGCCTTCACCCTTAAGTGCAGTGGGAAGCAATCGTGGTTCGATAATCACCGAAAATTCCTTGAGCATGATCACCGTTTTCGAAAAGATAAGCGACGATTTCGAAAAAGAAGATCTGTCGAGACTCCACCGCCGGAAGTGCGCTCAGGGATAGAAGTTTTGGCAGAGATAGAAAGATTGGGGCTTCTGAAAGTCACCGAACTCGTCTGGTTGGAGAAAACGAAGCATTTTCTGGGATCTGCCATATTGGAGGACAAATCTAATTCCTCACAACTTAGATGTTATGCACATCGAAAAGAATGTGTTTGACAATGTTTTCAATACGGTGATGAGTATCAAAGGGAAGACCAAGGACACGCGTAAATCTAGGGAAGAATTGAATGAGTATTGTAATCGCCCAGAGTTAGAGCCAGATGGGTCAGGAAAGTGTCCTAAAGCATGTTACACACTTGACAAGCCATCGAAAGCTGCTGTTTGCGATTGGGTCAAATCTCTCCGATTTCCATATGGGTACGCATCGAATTTGGGGCGTTCGTCGACAAGAAGGAATCTTGTCTGACCGGGATGAAGAGTCATGATTGTCATGTGTTCATGCAGAGGTTGATACCAATAGTCTTTCGTGAACTGCTTCCTCTGAACGTGTGGAAGGCTCTAACCGAGTTGAGTTTGTTTTTCAAAGATCTCACATCAACAGTCATTCGCACCAAAGATATGAGTCGACTTGAGCGTGACATTCCGTTAATATTGTGCCAAATGGAGCTGATCTTCCCTCCAAGTTTTTTTGACTCGATGGAGCATCTGCCCGTTCATCTTGCGTATGAAGCGAGAATTGCTGGCCCAGTCCAGTATAGATGGATGTACCCGTTCGAGAGATATCTTCGCAAACTAAAGAATAGCGTAAAAAATAAGGCGAGTGTCGAAGGGTCGATAGCAAACGCATATCTGGTCGACGAYGCTTCAAATTTTAGTTCGTACTATTTCGAAGATCATGTTTCAACTAAAAGAACAAATATGCCTAAAAATGACGACTTTCGCAATTGTGTCGATGACGGTGATGAAATTCCCTCGGTGTTTAAAAAARGTGGAGAGACGTTTGGTGCAAAGGGAAAAAGATTTCTAAGCGAAAAAGAATACAACGCCGCAAGGATCTACGTGTTGCTAAATTGTGTGGAGGTCGAGAAATATATTGGGTATGAATACTCATTCAATTTTATAATGTCAATTTATACATATATATAGATGTACACGAACAACATTCAACGTATCCACCCAAACATTAATGAAGATCGGATCAATGAAAAATTGGAAAATGAATTTGCCAATTGGTTCAAACATTATGTAAGACGTTCGATAACGAGATGCATATCATATAATTATGGTATCTATTTATATACTATATTTCCAAAATTAAAAATAATTTGTCAATTTCATAGCTTAGAGATCGTTTGAACAATGTGATCG